>CAUYQV010178393.1:0-17671 GCA_963574575.1 Galagoides demidoff
CCTGTGGTCCCAGCTACTTGGGAGGCGGAGGCAGGAGACTCGCTTGAGCCCAGGAGTTGGAGGTTGCTATGAGCTGTGATGCCATGGCACTCTACCCAGGGGGACAGCTTGAGGCTCCGTCTCAAAAAAAAAAAAAAGGAAGGAAGGAACGAAGGAAGGAGAGAGAGAAAGAGGGAGGGGGGAAGGAAAGAAGGAAGGAAAGATTAACTAGGTGTTGTGGCAGATGGCTGTAGTCCCAGGTAGTTGGAAGGCTGAGGCATGAGGATTACTTGAGCCTTGGAGTTTGACGTTGCTGTGGGCTATGATGACGCCAAGGCACTCCATCCCAGGGTGACAGAGTGAGACTCTGTCTCAAAAAAATAAAAATAAGTAAATAAATAAATAGAAATTCTATTTCAACTAGTAAGAATCTCATCAGTCCATGCTCCTCCAAACTTTTCTGTATCTCTAGGTCAACATTAATTGTTTATTTCTCCCTACTTTTATAGTACTTGTTTCATTTCTCTCTGTTAGATTTCATTAAGGTACCACATGCAGTCCAGTGTATCGAGGTAACTCTGATTCATCCTGTAAGTTTCTTAGGAACAGAGAGCAATACCTTCTTCATTTTCCCAATGACTTTATTTTGTAGTTGAATATCTTGCACATGATAGATGTTTAATAATAATAGTTAAATGGAACCCAGCCACCTTCCTCCTCTTTGCGCTTTCGTCCAGCACTGACTACTTTCATGTTTCATGTGAAATCCACCTCCCGTGGGAATGGTTTGGTTTGTGTGATATCCCTTACCTGAAAGTTTATGATGTACATTGTATGTCTTTAATATATGTGAAATCAGCTAATTTCTTTACATGGTGTCTTGTTACTTTGCCCTGTTCTGTATATATTATTTGCTTGTAACAAACTAGAAAATGGACTGGATTTAGGCATGTTTATAAATACTTAGTCTTACATAGATGACAGGAAACTTATGTTAGCTTCATGCACGGAGAGTATCACAACACTAAGGATAGTCAAATGTGGCTTAGTACTGCTGATAGAAAATATATAGCTCTGTTTTATGAAGATAGTAAGCAGTGAGTTAAACTAATTCATTTGCATTCCGGAGTCAGCTCAATGCCAGTGTGTAGTTTGAGTCTTACACCCATAAAACAACTATGCATGAAAACAATTCTAGGATCCAATAGTTTTTGAACACTCTGTAATTGAGCACTATAATAGTATCATTAGGTGATCTTAGAAAGTTAGTTACAAATAAAATATGGGAAACCTGAAAAATCCTCAAGGAAATAACTTTGAAGATGGTGACCTTCAAGATCACGGATAATATATCAAAATAATCAAATGAAGCCAGCTGTTTAGGACGAGACAAGCAAAATGAAGGCTGGGGGAGTTTGTAGACACAATAAACAGAGTCTTCAAAAAATGCATGTGAAACACTAAATCTATGAAAACAAATAAAAATCCAAAGGGGAAGAATCACAGCTTCCATGGAAAATCTCAAAAAATGATGACACATAATTATTTATAGCATAGTAAAGCATTTCTTTCTTGTAATAGGCAATGCAGGAGAATTAATATTAGCAATATACAAATGCCAGTCACATTTTATTGTACAAGATGGACTTCATTCACAGAAAACATCTTTGTTTTTTTAGGAGTTATTCTAAAATTTCAGTATTACTCTTGTTTGAGTCATGGGGAGAAAAAGAAGGGGAGATTTATATGCCTTTTACTGAGCCACTCTTACTCATGCTCAGCCTTGACATTATTCTTTCCTTTCAACTTCATGGATATACCTTGGGATGAATAAATAATTTGCGAATATATGAGTCAACAAAGAAAGAAATGCAGACTTGCAGCCTGATAATGGAAATTACAAGGGTTATAAAATATCATATATTGTGTTGTCATTAAGATGAAAGGAATACAGGAAGTTGTAAATAACCCTTATCATTTTTTAAAGGTTGGCTTTTTAAATATTCTTTGTGGAAGCGTAACTGATAAAGGTCCAGCCATTTGTCAAGTGAAATCATTCTTCTCAATAAGCAGCTTGCTAAACTGAATAGACAATGGTTGCATTGTTTCATTCGGTACTTCTAAATGAAACGTGGTATTTTGCCCACAGTATCATACATGAGTAAAATATTGAATAACTTTGTAACTAATATACAGGTGTTACACAATAGAAGTATATAAAACATTTGTAGAAAATAATGCTTAGATCATGGAATAATAAAAAAATCACAAAATAAAGAACTGATATTATCAAATTACTGTGTTCTTCACAATTAAGCATTTTCAAGTACATTACTCAACTATTTTGCTAAGAACTCTGCAATCTAGCTATACTTTTCTGTATTTTTCTTTTTTTTAAAACTGGTAGAGATGTCTAACATTATTATTATTTTTTGCAACAGAGTCTCACTTTGTCACCCTTGGTAGAGTGCTGTGGCGTCACAGCTCACAGCAACCTCCAGCTCTTGGGCTCAGGCGATTCTCTTGCCTCAGTCTCCCAAGTAGGAGATGCCTAACATTATTAAATGACTTGCCTAATGTCTCACAGCTACCTAACAATGTTTTCGCATCTCTGCCCTTTTGTATTTCAGATTTGGGGAGGCATTACTTTAGCTCATGAATTAACTAACTTACCAACTATTTCATATATAAAGTTGTTCATATCTCTTTGTCCTATTTATTGCAAATTTCCTTTTCCAATGTTTTATTTGTTTTTCAATCTTGATTATGATATTTACCTATTCCTATTTATTTCTATATGCTCAAATTAATTTTTCTCTTTCTACATAGCATTTTCTAGTCTGGGTATATTTTTCAAAATGCTTTCAATGCACTCTAATAGTTTTTATGTTGCTTTGTAAGCTAGTAGGGAGTTACCAAGGAAGCATCAGGAATATCAGCCGCTGACAGCTGCTCTACTCACTGGACTATTCCCAGAGTGTTACATAGCCTGAAGATATTTTTATTGATGATCCCAAGTACTTTATCTATTTGCTTTCACTCTATTAACACATATATATCCTGCAACAGCCCCATCATATAGATTACTATTATCATTCCTATCTTATATATGGAGAAATTAGGACACAAGAGGTTAAGCCTCTTTCCTACGAAAGAGGTTAAGCCTTTTTCCTAAGTTTGCATGATAGAAATTGGCAGAGCTGAGCTTTGAACTCAGTCTGTTTTATTTCAGAGTTCACACTCTTAACCCCTTCACTATTACTGCCTCTGGAGTGAGTCTTGGCATTCTTTTTAATGAGCTTCCCGGTAGGTCACTGGAGTGATTGTGCGGCCAAGATGCATCCTTTCTGGAAGTTCAAACTGTTTATTTTAAGCTTCACTTACATGAACCTCATTTATGACCTTTTCCTGCAGAGAGTGATTGCAGTTTAAAGCTGCAGTAATTTCCATGTTTCAAGCTACTGTTATAGGTTCTTGTTAAGTATTTTGTCTTTCCTTAGCAGTAGGAATTACTGGAAGAAAATTTTCTTATAGCTCCCTTTTGTAGGTACTCAATTGCTGAATTTAAACAGAATGACATTCTTTGATACCTGCAAATCATTTATGAAGAATACTAACTTCAAATTTGTTGTATACTTTATTATTGCATTCTGTGAGATATGATAAATTAATTAGTGATTGTGAGCAAGCCGTGGGTTTACTTGTCATTACTTAGCTTTTGCTTCTGTTAGATATGGCAGTTTCACAGACTTAAAAGAATTCTCTGTGCTGCACAGCCAGGGATCATGCCCGACAATGCTACAGCTGATATTCTCTGACTGTCTTCATCACTGGTCACTTTAGAATATTCTTATTGATAGCGTCAATTATTCTAAGAAGTACTGAGGACTATTTGGAAGATTTATTTAGTAAAGTTTTATACATGTAAGAAAGAATATGACCAGAAAACCTTAAAATATAAAGTCAGAAAACTTAGGTAACATTTTCTTTTCTTTTTTGCTTCCTAACTTGGTGACTTTAAATATTAAGCTTTCAAATACTGGTTTCCTTAATTGTAAAATATAAATAATACGAGATGCTCTTAGTACACAGCATAGATTTTCAAATAATTAGAGTGAAATGTAATAATGGTAGATGAATGCGTCTGGTTACATAGCAACCTATACAAATATGAGAATGTCTGTGAAGATGAAAGCATCAATAAAAATTATAGTTATACTAGAAAATGCACATAGACTATGACAAAGCATGTGCTTATAAATATAGTGAATTATTTTTATTCAAATATAAAAATAATAAACAGCTAATATTACGGTTGGTGTTATAATTCTAAATAGCCATTTTGAGGAGTAGGTTATAAAGATAGGATCCATCTCCATTTCATGGGCAGTTATTTTCCGGTACACCACAAAACATTCTGAACTATGTTTCTTTATTGTAGCTTCTTGCCCAAATTAGGTAAGTTAAAGTGATGTGTCTGTGTTTGTTCCATACGTCAATAAAATTAGGTTCAAGGTATAATTTGTATTTGTGTTAAATAATTTTTCTATTTGTTTCTTCCTCATTTTATGTTTTCGAGACGTTTCATTAGTTTTAGATGTAAAATACATTCTCGGTGAATTCCGTGATTTGAAATTAAGGTTTATTTACAGAAATCATTTTGTTTCATAAGACATGTTTCTAAAAGTGATTGCTAATTATTCTCAAAGACAAAAAGGCTTGTCTTTTTAATACTGGGAATGGCTTGCTCTGAATACAACACCTGGGGACTATCATCTGAGGGTGACTTTGGTTACGGCGCTTTTTAAGTCTGCCTTTAATTGCTTTTGCAGAGAGCCATATTCACGCATGTTTATTCATCAAAGAATGAAGAGCAATGTGACATTTTCAAGTTTTACTAAGTCAACTACGCATCCGTTGCCATAGTACTTAGACACAAGGAAACCAAGAAAAGGCAGAGCTATATTTCATTATGTGTTGAAAGACATCAGCAGAATTAAAGTATCAAAGCAAAGGGAAAAAAAAAATAAAGAGAAGGTAAATTACTTAACCAATGGTCATGAATGTAAAAAGCAAACAAGACAGCCAATATTTTTGGAGGGGATTTAGATGCAAAAAAAAGATGTAATTAAAGGGAAGGGCAATTGTATTATTTTTAAAATGTCTAAAATGTTTCTGTTTCTTTTCCTTCCTAGATAAGGAAAAAAGAAGTCCCCATACACCTAATATCTCTTAATTTAGAAAGATTCTCTCCTCTACTAGGGAATGGTTGGGACTGGTTTTATGCCTTTTTTTTTTTTTTTTTTTTTTGCAGTTTTTGGCCCAGGCTGAATTTGAACCCGCCACCTCTGGCACATGGAGTCGGTGCCCTAGTCCCTTGAGCCACAGGTGCTGCTGGGTTTTATGACTTAAACAGAAAAACGATGCCTGAGTACAAATTTATGCCCTTCAAATATCCTTCAAGTGAAATTAATACACAAGCATGTGCTTGATAATTAGAGCTGGAACTCTGTAAATAAGTATAACATTTAAAAATAAATAGCAAACCTTATTTATATACTGGTGCTTCATAACCAGACTTTATACTTCCTTGATTTCTCAACTTCTATGAATGTCAACAATGATGGAATTATTTATGTCTAAAAAAGGCCACAGATTCATCATCATTATTCCCATCACTACTTTTTCCCAGGTCATGATTTGTGAAATTTCCTTAACTGATCTCTTCCTACTAGTCTAAGTTCATTCATGTTCTCCTAAGCTAACCTTTGTCCTCAGTCTAAAAGCAAGTCTTTCCTTACTTCTGCTGGGTTCCAGAATCTGAATAATATTTTATGTAGACAGATATCTGTTATAATGACAATGACGCTCTTGATGTCCAGTCATAACTTCCTATGTAATCTCTCACTTCTTTCCCTGATTTGCTGAGCACTGAGGAAGAGACCTAGACAGTAAGTTTGGACATACGGTAATCTAAGCTCTGGGATGTCACCTGGATATACATTACAGTTAAATAAACTTTCTATTTTTCCTTTATTGAGCTGAAATTCTGTTTGTGATTTTCCAAGTTCAAATGTTTTCTCTTTCCAACTTTATCCATCTCTGTAACTTTAGCCTAAACTTCCATATAGATTTTGAAATAATCCTAATCTTCTATTTTATGCAAAATATCAGTGTTAAATGAGAAGGTATCTGCCAACTTCTGTTTTACCTAAAAGTGTGTCTTATTTTTCACTCATTTGTTTACATTTTCCAGATCTCTAAATGAACACCACACCCTCCACTGAGGCTGTTAGTTTTATCTTCTGTCTCTCCCACACTGGGAATAGTAATCCCAGTTAAATAGTACCCTTGTTTAGTACTAATGCAAGCCTAAGAAAATCTCTATGTACATAATCCATCAATATTATTTTAAGACTTTCCTTAGGAAATCTTAGGCATTTAAAATCATTCCTTTAATATTACGGTTGTGATTGTAACCAGAAAATAAGACCTACCTTAAGCAAATATTGTATGTCGAAATAAATACAATGAAATTCTCATGCTAGAAATATGCTTTATTTTCTTTCCATAAATGGAAAAAATTGAAATTGAATAATACATTTTTCCTAAGCCCCAGAGAGAAAAATACTGTATTACCAAAAAAGATGAAAATAAACCGTAATCTTAGAAGTTAGTGTCAATCTCTATGAAATATGCCAGTAGGATAAACTTTTCAAATGCAGTTAATGTGATTACGGAATGCTGGCTTGTACACGCCATGTCAGCATTAAAGTGGGATGACTTCTGAGATGAAAATGTCATAGTGATAGTGGTGACTCAGAAGGCAGAAATTCAAAAAATGAACTCACAGAAAATTGTGCTACACTGCCCAAGGCATTTCCTCATCTGTATGTGAAACATGCATTCAGCTTTTGTAAAGTTTCTCTCACAGTCCTGGGAAGTACTATGGCAGTAACAAGGAAGATTGATAGCAGATTCCATGCCTCTTTGTTAATCACATTGAGAACTCTGCTTTGTACTCTCTCACATTGTGTCTGGAAATATATATCCCCACCACACCATATTGAAAACTTCCACACTATTACCCATCTGCTGCTAGCAAAGGATCAGTCTGAATGCAAAAGGGGTGATGGGGGTGTGAAACTCAAAGATTTACCAGGCAAACCACTTTTCTACTCCTCATTTTTCTAATTTCTTTTTGAGAAACAAAAGAATCTAAAACGTACCATGTTTTGAAATGCTTCCTTAGGGACTATGAAAAATATTTTAGGTAAGCAGAGTTATGTTATAATGACAAGCGTGTCTTCACACACTGAATGTGGTCATTTTAAACACGTAGATGGGACATAGTGACTGCTATTTGTTTTCTATCATAACGCTTGGTGATAAAAATCAGCACTGGAGTTTGGAGTTTGTGAAAAGATGCTTTCTTCAATAGCTGGAGAAGTTTCTTATACTAGTTGATCAGTTCCCAACCCCTATGGTCAGATCAATAAAAAGCTCTTAAAAATTGCAGTGTGGGAACAACGAGGAGGGGTGGGAACACTCAGGAGATAAAATTTACTTCTTCAATTGCTTTGTAAACATCTCATCTTCGTGTGACAAAGAAGAATGTGCCTTTACACAATTAACCATTTTTCATTTAATTGCATTATAGATTAATTTCTAAGTTTTCTAATCAGTTTTTCACTGCTGACCGAAGTTAAGAGAGAATCAATACCAAACTTATTTTCCTGAATTAAGAGATTACTTAGATAATAGATTTTTCTCAATGCTTTTGGAAATATTGGGTCTAATAAAATAATTCTAACAGAGATGTAATTCATTACATCAGTAAGTTGTTCATCAGAAAGATTTCCCAAAGACTAGACCTGAATCTAAATCAGAGGCAAAACCGTTCAATTCAATAGAACAGTTGCAATTTCCTCATGTAATGAAATGACCAGTTGCAACCAGCACACAGCATAGCACAGTCCTTCAGCTCAGGAGGTAAGGAAGTGAAGAATCTGGGTCAAATTCCGGCTGTGCTTTTTTCCAGCTGTGTGATCTTAGGCAGCATTCTTCATATGTAAAATGATGCTAAAATATCTGATTTTTGGGGATTGTTATTAATATTAAGTTTATAAATTAGAAAGATCCCATAACTGTACAGGTTAAATCATTGAATGACTATGAATAAAATTGTACAAGAGTCTAGGTAGTCATGAATAAGCCCTCCAAATAAAACTATTGTGTAGTATAAGAAAATATCCTTGCAAAAAATGTAAAACTCTGGAGAGGGACATCCTAAGAGAGTCTGTGTCAGGGAGGAAAATTAAACTCATTTTCAATTAATAGAGTCTCATTGACTGCATGACTGGTGAGCAGTTTTCCATCTGTAGAAAATGCATCTATAATGCTAATCATCTCAGTCCAGACTACACCCATAATCCATTTCTCCTCCAAATGGAAATATGTGTATTCAGGAAATGCACCCTAATTTAAAATTAAATGGAGGGAAAACAAGTCAAAAATGTAATACATCAACCAATTTCACACATAACAAACCAAATGTTTTAGATTAGGTACTTCTTGTCTCTTTCTTTTAAGATAGGTAACAAAGAGTTAATTTTACATCACTTTCTAGGGATTTGTAAACAAGTCTATTGTATCACCAATGAAATACTTTCCAATAGTCTGCCTAAGAGTCCATAAAATTTAAGTGTAATCTTCAAAGAGGCAGTAATTGCTAATCATTAATTTGATGTAGAATCTCAACTGTCACAGCTATAAATAATTCTCCTTCATAATATGGTCATTTAGTGTGTCACCTTCTTAATGATTATTTGTATAGTTGACAAAGAATGTAATATTGTTTCTATTTAAAAACATTTCCTGTAGATGTGTTGAACTTTGTATCCATACCTGTGGTAAGCTTGAGCTCACAAATTAGACTAGAAAGTAGCAAAGGTAGATTCAGGGTGCTTGTCATGCTAATAGGTATTCTTTGGGAAGAAGATATGTGAATCAGTTTGTTGGGGATTGAAGAAGGTAGAGTTGGAGAAGGGAATAAATTTTGAAATTACACAGAAATAGTCTGGTCAACAAGAGTTAAAGATAACCAGCAACATGTTGCCCTGAGCCTCTCCTTTATTACAGAAAAAAAAAATGAACATAATAGAAGACAGAGAAGAGAAACAGAGAGAGAGAATATTAGAATAGCAGAAGGGAAAAGGGAACTTAGCTCTAGAGAGAGAACCAAATCTCCAAACGCCAGGATGACGGAGCTGCTAAATATGTATAAAACTGAACAGTATCCAGGGATTATCTGCTCTGGCAGCAACTTTAATTTTAGGGACTGCAGCTTTAGGTCCTTAATGGCAGAGGAGGGATGGCCAGTACTGAGACCCATCCAAAAAGCTCTGAAATGGATGTAGTTTCACGGAGCAAAGGACAAGAAAAAATTATCCACTGGCCCATAAAATAACAGACTGTGTATGTCTGCTCATAGTTTTATGTGGGAAAAAAATCTCCTGCAGCAATTATAATATCATATGCCATCAAAACTCAAATTAAAGAAATAACCATATAAACTTATGCAGCATAGGTCATCCTGAGCTATTTAGTAGGAGAAAAAGAAGAAAAATAAAAGCAAAGTAGTTTTGCGGGGACATTCCCACAATCCAGACCAGTGCGGATTTTGGGGGGAGAAAAAAGGAAATCCTTTGAAATCGCATTTTTGTAAAAGTTTCCGCCAAAGGATAAACAATGTACTGTGAAGTAAACAAAAAAAGTAAAAATACCAGCTGTCCAAAAATTTGAGAAAATAGAAAAGTATAAAATATGTTTTTACAATGTCTAACTATAATTGTTAAGTGCTGCCGGAATGAAGTTAAACAACAGTGCAAAATACTGAAGCAAAAAAGGCAAATTTGAAAAGAAAAAAGGATGAACCATATGGAGAATCATAACCTGTACCATTTATAGACAGGCCAAGGAACTGATTAGGGACACAGGAAAAGATAGAAATAAACTAGACTACCCACTGCGATTGTGGCGATGATGTATTCTGCATTTGTCTGCTCTGTTACCACTGAAATTTATATCTTCATATAATTTCTTCTTTTCTTCATTTTTTAATATTATACTTTTAATTATTGTGGGCAAGGAAACTATCCAGAAGCTGCAAAAAGAGTTAAAGGGATCTGTGGCATCTGTGGCTCGAGGAGTAGGGTGCTGGCCCCATATACCAGAAGTGGAGGGTTCAAACCTGGCCCCTGCCAAAAAAAAAAAAAAAAAAAAAAGTTGAAGGTAAGGTAGAAGTCTAACATATTTTTTGTTTTGTTTTGTGCTATTTTTAATTATCATGGGCATGTGTGATGTTTTGAATTAGGGTTATATGTAAATCAATCAAAACAGGGTAACTGGTTTATCCATCAATTCAGGCATTTGTCATTTCCATGTGTTAGGAAAATTCAATTCCACTCTTTTAGTTCTTATAAAGTATACCCTAACTTATGTTGGTTATAGTCACTTTGGTGCACTATAAAATATTGTTCATTATATTTAACTGTTAACTATATTTTTGCACCTGTTAACTATACCCACTTACTCCCCCTCCTTCTCTTCTACCTGTCCTATCCTTTGGTGATAATTATCTTTCTCTCTGTTCACATGAGATCAATTGTTTTTAGTAGGTGGCTCCCGTAGAAGAACAAAAACACATGACATCATGACATCTTGTTATTTCATTTAACATGATGTTCTCCAGTATCATCCATGTTGTTGCAAATGGCAGGATTTAAATTTTTTTGTGACCATATAATATTTCATCGTGTCTATGAACTACTATTTCTTACTCTATCCATTCATAAGCACTTGGGCTGATTACAAATCTTGGCAGTTGGGAATAAACATGAGAGTGTGGATACCTTTTTGATATATAGAATTCCCTTAGTTTGGATATATGCCCAGTAGTGGGATTACTGGATCATAAGGTGGCTCTATTTTTAGTTATTTGAGAAAATTCCATACTTTTCGCCGTAGTGTTTACACTAATCTACATTTCCACCAACAGTATACGGGGTTTCAGGATTTCTCCACATCCTCTCCAGCATTCCTCATATCCTGTCCATTTGATAAAAGCCAATTAACTGAGGTGAATGATATCTCATTATAGTTTTAATTGATGTTTCTCTGATGACTAATGATTTGGGCATTTTTTCATATGCTTATTGTCCATTTGTGTGCCACCTTTTGAGAAATGTAAATTAAGATGTGCTCCCCATTTTTATTAGAATTATTCGATTTTTTTTTCCTATAGAGTTAATGGAGCACTTGATAAGAGTGTAGTCTGTTATTAACCCCTTGTTAGCTGGTAGTTTGAATTTTTTTCCTCCCATTCTTGGGTTGCCCCACTGCTTTGCCATTTGTGTCCTTTGCTCTGCAGAAGCTTTTTAGCTCCACATGATCTTCTTTGTTTTATTTTGCTTTGGTTGTCTGTGCTTTGGGGTTTTACTAAAGAATTCCCTGCCCAAACCAGTATCATGAAGCATTTCTTCAATGTTTCCTTTTAGAAATTTCATAGTTTTGTATTTAAGTCTGTAATCTATTTTGGTTTGATTTTTGTACATGGTGAGAGAGAAGGGTCTACTGGCATTTTTCTGTATATGGCTATCCAGCTTCCCCAGTACCATTTATTGATGAGATTGTCCTTTCTCCACTATATGTTCTCGGCAACTTTGTCATTGATAAGTTCAGTACAGACGTGGATTTATCTCTGGGTTCTCTATTCTGTTCAATTGGTATATATATATATATATATGTATGTATGTATATATATATGTCTACTTTTATGTCAGTTCTAAGCTGTTTTGGTTCCTACAACTCAGTAGTATAATTTGCAGTCAGGTAACATGATTCCTCCAACTTTGTTCTTTTTGTACAGGATGGCTTTGAGTATTCTATGTCTTTTGTGAACCCATATACATTTTAGAATTATTTTCTTCTATTTCCTTGAAGAATGTCACTGATATATTGATGGGAGTTGCATTTAATCCATAGATTGCTTTGGTGGAATGGATATTGTAACAATCTCGATTCTTCTAATCCTTGAATATGGAACATCTTGTCTTTTTTCACTTGCATTGTCTTCAGTATCTCTCGTCAGTGGTGTATAGTTTTCATTATAGAGATCTTTCACTTCTCTGGGTAAGTTTAGCCTTGAGAATTTTATTTTACTTGTAGTTATTTAAATGGTATTATATTCTTGGGTTCTTTTTTCAGATTATTTTGGTTTGGCAAATAGAAATGCGACTGACTTTTGTATGTTGGTTTTATATCCTGAAACTTTCTGAATTTGTTTTATCTGTTCATTTGTTAATATTTTGCGGGATTTTAAGGGTTCAGTTTCATTTATTTCTGCTCTAATGTCTATTATTTCTTTTCTTATATTAATTTTGGTTTGTTTCGTTCTTGTTTTTCTAGCTCTTTGAGATGTATCATTTCATTTATTTGAAACTTTTCTATGTTTTTGATGTAGGCACTTACTACTATAAGCTTTCCTCCAATTATTTCCTTTGCTGCAGTCCATTGGTTTTGATATGTGTGCATTCATTTTCATTTGTTATGAGAAATTTTTAATTCCCCTCTTTGTCTATTATTTGACCCACTGATCTTTCAGTAATATATTGTTTAATTTCCATGTCTTTGTATATTTTTCAATGTTCCTTTTGTTATTTAATCTACTTTTATTTCATTATGATCAGAGAAAATGTTTGATATACTTTTTATTTTTTAAGACTGGTTTTGTGGCCTCACATGTGGGCTACCCTTGAAAATAACCCATGAGCTGAGGAAAGGAACCTGTGTATTCTGTAGCTGTTGAATGAAACATTCTAATCTATCTATTAGATGATTTAGGTCTATAGCACAGATTAAGTCCAGTGTTTCTTTACTGATTTTCTCTCTGGACAACCTGTCCAATGCTGAAAATGAAATGCTGAAGTCTCCAAGGATAACTGTACTGGGGTCTATCCATCTCTTAAGCACTGAGTATATTTGCTTTACATATCTGAGTGTTCCAGTGTTGGGTGCCTATATATTTAACATCAGTATTACCGTTTGCTAACTAAAAGCTTTGTCATTATATAATAACCTTTTTCTGTTTTTCAAGTTTTTACCTTTTCTTTTTTTTCTTTTTTTAACAGTTTTTGTCTATTTTATCTGATAGAAGTACAGTTATCCCTGCTCTTTTTTTGGTTTCTATTTGCATAAAATGTCTTTTTCCATCTCTTTATTTTCAGTGTATGTGTGATGTGTGTCTTTATAGGTGAAGTGGGTTTCTTGCAGACAGTATATAGTTAGCTCCTATATTTTTTAAAATCCATTGAGCATTAATCAATAACATTTAAGCTTATTATATATAGCTAAAGACTTGCAACAGTATTTAATCTTATTATATGTAGATAAAGACTTACTACCGTGTTGTTATGTGATTTCTGGTTAATTTGTAGCTTTCTCTTTATTACTTCCTCCCTGTCTTCCTTTGTTAAAAGCAAGTTTCTTCGGTAGTGCGTTTTAATATCTTTTTTTATTTTAATTTTTTTGTGTCTGTCTGTTGTAGGTTTTGTAATTTGAGGTTACATGAGGCTTATGAAAATCATTTTATAACCAACTGTTTTAAACATATAACAAATCTACTTATAAATAAACAAGCACAGAGAAGTTTAGCAGAAATCCTACCTTTCAACTCCATTCCCCTCTTTTTAACTTTTTATTGTTTCCGTTATCTTTTCATACTATCTGTTCCTCCAGAAGTTGTAGTTATTTTTAATAGAGTAATCTTTTGAGTGGTTTATATATCACAAATGCAGCAATAGAAGGTCCTGTATTTGGGAACGCAATGTTAGCAGTAAGTGTTGTTTACCTTCACATGATTTCTTATTGTCCATTAAAGTTCTTTTCTTTCAGATTGAATAAGTCCTCAGCTTTTGTTTATTTGGGAAAGCTTTACATCTCCTTCATGTTAAAAAGACATTTTTGCAGGATACACTATCCTAGGGTTAAGGATTTTTTCCTTTAGCACTTTGAGTGTGTCACTCTTCTGTAGCCAGGAAGGTTTCCACTGGGAAGTCTGCAGCCAGCCAGAGGTATTGGGGCTATTTCATATGTTATCTTTCTCTTTTTTCTTGCTTCCCTTAGGACCTTTTATTTATCGATGACCTTTGGGAGCCTGATTATTAAATGTCCTGATAACTTCTTATTTATGCTAAATCTGCTTGGTGTTCTATGGCTTTCTTGTACCTGAATATCAGTATCTGTCTGGAGGTTTGGAAAATTCTCTGTTACTTGTTTGTATAAACTTTCTACCTGAATATCTACCTACCTATCTCTCCCTCTCTTTCTCCCCTCCCCTTTACCTCTTCTTTAAGGTAAATAACTTAATTTGTCCTTTTGAGGATATCGTCTAGGTCTTACAGGGAATGTTTCATTCTTTTTTATTCTTTACTCTTTTTTCTCTTTTCACTGTGTATTTTCAAACAGCCTGTCTTCAAGCTCACTATTTCATTCTTCTACTTGGTAAATTTTTGGTGTTAAGAGATGCTGATGCTTTTCTCAGTTTGTCAATTGAATTATTCAGTTTTTTTAATTATTATTTCAACCTCTTTGTTAATTTTCTCTGATAGACTTCTGAATTTCTTCTCTGTTTTGTCTTGAAGTCCATTGAGCTTCATCAGAAAAGCTATTTCACATCCCTTTTCTGAAATGTCATATCTCTGCACCACTCCAAGGTTTCTCAGTGGTACTTTCTTTAGTTCATTTGACAAGGTTATCTTTTCCGGAATGGTTTTGATGTTTGCAGATGTTCACTGATGCCTGGGAAATGAAGAGCTAGGTATTTATTTTAACCTTCACAATCTGAGCTTTTTTGAACCCATCCTTCTTGAGAAGGCTTTCCAAGTATTTAGTTTTGTGATCTAAGCCTTTGGTCACTGCAGCCATATAAGCGTTGTTTGTGCCCTACACCCAGAAATGCTGTGACTCTTAGAAATTTCTCAATGCTACTGCTTGGTGGACTTGAGTAAGATGCATGACAACTCCCTGGATTCCCAGGCAAAGGCTTTCACTCACTTCTCTCGCTCTTTATGCTGTTCTCCTGGATCTGGAGGAGAAGTAATGTGGGCGTTCTCTTGTGACCACTGTCACTAGGACTGTACCATCTGTGGATAAGATGCCAACCCAGTTTTATCCAAAGCGCATGGTGAGTGTTACCTGATGTTAATTCAAATCCCCAGGGTTCCCCAGTCAGCAAGTGGTGAATCCTCTGAGGACTGGGTTCTTCCCTTCAGAGCAACATGTTTTCTTCAGTTCCACGGTTGGTCTAGAAATGCCACCAGGAATTAATTCAGGAGCTTCCAGAATCTTGGCAATTTATTTTATTGTGCTTGAGCTGTTACCCATATTGTAAAACAAAGTCATCTGACGTATCCTTTCCCCAAGTGGAAGAAGACTTTCCCTGAGCTGCATTGCCATAAGTTGGGGAAAGTGTAACTGGGCATTGACTTTGCCATCCCCACTGGTATCTCACTAGTCACACGCATCTCACCACTGGCTCCAAAACAGTACAGCTGCTGGAATTACCCAAGACTGCAGTCTTTGTGGCCCAACTCCCTTATGAAGTTCGTCTAGACCCCAGGCTACTTGTTGTCAGCCAGTGGTGGAGCTAGACAGAACTCTGGTTTTGAGGCAGAGGATTTCCCTGTGACCGGACTGGTCTACATGCTTCCTCCTTGGGAACTGGCAGAATTCTGCCCTCAGCTGTTCCAGGACAGCTCTGAGTTTCAATGCAAAGTCCCATGATGACTCCTCCCCTTTTGCTCTTTCTACTCTAGCTTGGCCCTGCTGAGAATGGGAGAAGGTGGCATGGACAATGCAGGATTGGGTATTTATACTCCTCTATTCGTCTTTTCTCAATATAATGTTGAAACCAGGTATTGTGATCGCTTACCTGACTTTTGATTCTTCTAAAGGTGCTTACTTACTGGGACAATTATTTAATTTGGTATTTGTGTGGATTGATGATTGCTTGAGGTTTCTGTTTAGTCATCTTGCTCTGTCTCCTCTAACCCAACATATTTCTAATAGGAGTTTGAGAATGGAGAATAAAAAAAATAAAGACAAAAGAATATTTGGAGAAGTAATAGCTGAAATATTTCTAGGGAAAATATTCAGTTAACTGAATAAATATTCAAATATAAATAACTGGAAAAATATTCAGTTTTCAAAAACTTAAATTTTAAAAAATGAAAATTCAAGATAAATTTAGAAATAAGTCTTTCTAAAATAACATATGGGTTTGTGTATTTATTTCTATACCCTATATTAAAATGAATATCTTAATGCTAGTAAGTAGAGAAGGGTGGGTTTGTACCTGACAAAGACTACTACAATTATGATATTACTACTATTAATATACCATAGTAAGAGCACCTTATTATAATTTTACTTTGACAAATTACACAGTACTCAGTATTTGGCTGTAGACTGAGAAAATGCATAACAGCACAAATATAAAAATAAATTTTATACTTCAATATGAGGGAAAAATAATTCAATAGAAAAATTTTCAAAGGATATGGTTAAACAATTCATAGAAAACAAAAATATGAATGGTTGATCACCATCTGGAAAACATTTTTTAGCAATCTGAAAAAGAGGAACACATTTTTTAAAACACGGCAGCATTCGGGAAATCTCATTTATTGCATTTCTATAACTACATTTATAAGTATATGAGTAAAACTTGTCCATCTTAATGATCTAGGAATTCTAGATTCTAGAAGCTTGTCCATCTTATGATCTAGGAATTCTAGAATTCCATTCTAAACTTAAACTTGTTACATTTTAGGATAAGTGAGTGGTATATTATTATTAGAGATGGATTACTATATAGAATTAAAATATGTGACAATAGTAAGGTTATAAACTTTAATGAATATTAATATTATTAAAATCAAAGAAAACATTTAAAAATAATTTCCTACAAGTAAATTTCAGATGATTTTAGTTTAACCCAGTAAGGAAAGGTTCATGTAAAACCTTGCCTAAGTTCTTATCTATAGTGTATATAAGGTTATGGAATCTAATTAGTTCTAGGCATTAATAGAAAAATAATGTTGTTCATTTTGGAATAACCACCTATAAAATAGAAACAGATGTTAAATTTCAAATTCAGCAAGGAATAAAAAAAGGCATTGATTTGGGTCAATTCAGGCCAGGGAAGAAAGAGAAAAGAAAAAATAAGAAATTATAAACAAAGAATAAATTAATGAACAAAATGCAAGGAGAAAAACACATTATATGACAATCTCGCTATCTTAAGTCCTTCACTAAAAAGAAACAATGCAATTAGAAACTTGCATTTAATCATAGAAAATAATCATTGCTGGCTCGGCACCTGTGGCTCAATCAGCTAAGGTGCCAGCCACTTACACCTAAGGTGGCAGGTTCGACCCAGCCCAGGCCCGCCAAACAACAATGATGGCTGCAACCAAAAAAATGGCCAGGCATTGTGGTGGGTGCCTGTGGTCCCAGCTACTTGGGAGGCAGAGGCAGGAGACTCGCTTGAGCCCAGGAGTTGGAGGTTGCTATGAGCTGTGATGCCATGGCACTCTACCTAGGGGGATAGCTTGAGGCTCCGTCTCAAAAA
>CAUYQV010178395.1:0-32487 GCA_963574575.1 Galagoides demidoff
CATTTTCTTAGTTATTGTGTTAAGCCATTTACATTCTATATTCAGTAAATTTCACATGTACCCTTGTAAGATGCACTGTAGGTGTGGTCCCATCAATTGCCCTCTGTCCACCCATCATCCCCTCTCCCCTCCCCTCTCCTCCCCCTCCCCTTTCCCCTTCTTTTGGGGTTATAAGTGGGTTATAGCTTTCATATGAAAGCTATAAATTGGTTTCATAGTAGGGCTGAGTACTTTGGATATTTTTTCTTCCATTCTTGAGATAGTTTGCTAAGAAGAATATATTCCAGCTCCATCCATGTAAACATGAAAGAAGTAAAGTTTCCAAAAAACGCAGCCCAAATGTCTATTGGATGCCATATAAACTAACAGATAATAAACCCAAACCAAACTTAATTGCACTCAAGTCAAATTGAGTTTGAAAACCCAGATTCATGGATGGGTATAGGTACACACTGGGGGTTTACTTCCACCCTTGAATCAGGCTGACCTGCTGACCACATGGCTACAGAGGTAGCTCCTCCTCGGCCTTCATGAGGATATGATGAGTTACACACATGGTGCCATTGGAACAGAGTGGGAGACTCAGGGAGGGCTTGTGATTACTTAGGACATTTTTGCCTATTCCCCCCATGCATAAGAGCCTCTTTTAAAATAATTTCTCCTCACACTTCTTCTGTTTACTAAATTTGCTTATTTTTCAATTGTAAAAGTAATATTTGCTTTTGAAGGAAAGATTTAGAAAATGTAAATGTAAAAAATAAATCATGCAGACTTTTGTTCTTTAGGTTGCATTTTATTCAATCTTTAAAAATGTGTACACATTATTATTTTTATAAAATTAAGATCATATGACTGCTTTATATGACTACTTTTAAATTTAGTTCTGTAAAATTTTCTGGGTCATTTAAAATCTTTTGAAAGTAAGCATGATTTTCAGCACAGAGATGGCAAATGCCATGTGAGGAGGAAGGCAGAGATTGGGGTAATGCATGTATTAAGCCAAGGAGGCCAGCAAAGATTGCCAGCAAATCCCGGAAACTAGGAGAAAGGCAAGGAACAGGTGCTTCCTCACAGCATCAGAGGGAACCCACCTTGCCTGGTCTTGGACTTCTGGCCTCCAGAACTATTTTTTTCAAGGATAACAAAAGCATCAAAAGATCACTTGAACAACATCATGGTAGGACCTGTTGTAAGCTAAATGGATCAGACATTGTGCTAATCTAATGTATTAATGACTTCTGCTGTCATGCATGATGCAGTCATTTTCAAGCCCACACCAACCAAGCACACAGATATTAGGTCCATTCACTCTTTATCCTCTGTCTTCTTGACAAGGAACACATGTTATATAATTATAAGATCAAATAAACAATGAAATGTAGTATCAAACAAGTAAACAAACAAAAGTAAGAATAGCCAGAGCTCTGGAACATACATCTGTATAATTTAGAGAACATAGATGGTAGGATTTTGCAGCAGAGGTCCAGCTGCAATTATTTTCACATGGACACACAACCGTGTTCTACAATCAATGGTTTCCTTGTCCAGCAGTGCTTTCTGACACAAGCCAATAGCCATGCACAATAGATGTGCCTTTTTGTATTTTCAGTCTTTTCTCTTGTTCTAACCTGTAGAGATTTTGCACATCCTTTGACACATTTATTTCTGAATTCTTGATCTTTTTTTATTGGTAACATCTAAATTTTATTTTGAAACTTTTTGCACTGGTATATAGAAATACAACTGAATGTACTGTATATACAATTGTAGTCAATACAATTGAACAAGTATATACCTAGGAGGTTTGACAATTAAGTTTGTGAACCTGTCCTGAAAAAGGGCTCCATAACCCATTGCTGAATAACATCACTACAGTGACCATTGAAGTACTCCATTTAGGAAGCTGTGCACCAACACTAGCACCTACTCTGCCCTTCAAAGCAATTTTGGAACTCCTTTTCAGGCATAGCTATGAGAGCTATTATCATACAGCCCACAAAACCCCACAACAACAATAATGAATGACATTTAGCAAGACATCACCCCATGTCGACAAGAACACAGCTATAAGACACTGATACACTAAGTTTATGAAACCTCACTGTGTTATTTGCACAGTGCTGCCAATATAAGCACGTGGTGGTAGGTTCTCAAACTTAATTGTTAGACCTCAGTATATATACATTCAGCAAACTTTTAAAGCATTGTTAATTCTGTTGAATTAAGTCCTGAAGACTTATTTGGATTTTTTACTTATTATTTATCTTATTAGTGATGGTTTTGTTTTTGACTACACAATTTTTAAAGCTTTCATTTATTTTCCTTGCCTTGATATGATAAGGAAGAAGTGAGAAGAAGCCGAATAGAAATTGTGATAGTAGGCATGCTTACTTTGTCCAAAATCCCAAAGTATGGGATTTCCATATTCTAACTTTAAGTGATTCATAAATACTCTGAATCAGGGGAAAAATCCTTCCTTCTATTGCTAATTTTACATGAGATTAAAAAAAATCAATATTGAATTTACTAAATATCATTTTTTGCATTTGCCAAGATGGTATTTTTCTTTTTAATCTATTAATGTGGGCTATTACATCAGTGGACATTTGGTCATTAAACAAGGTTATTATTCCTTAAATAGATGAATTTGTTTAAGATGCATTAAAAAAATAAGCATGACTTCAATTGCCTAGAAGTGCATTATATGGATTAGTGCTTTGCAAACTTGAGAGTGCCGGTGAATGCCCTGTGGGTCTTATTAATGTATAATGCTGATTTCCCAGAATAGGGGTCCTTAAATTTTTTAAACAGGGGCCAGTCCACTGTCCCTCAGACTGTTGGAGGGCCGGACTGCAGGCCCTGGGATGAGTTGGCTGCTAAGCAGGACAGGCAGTGGCGGCAAAAACACCCGGGGGGCCAGATAAATGTCCTTGGTGGGCTGCATGTGGCCTGCGGGCTGTAGTTTGAGGACGCTGGCCCTAGAATTTAGGTTGGGCCTGTAATTCTGCATAACACCACATGGTCCACATCCCACATTTGGTTAATGTAAATAGTTACTTATTGATGGAAATGGTAATTTAAACATTTTTGGACTCTTTTTTAATGTAACATTCTGATGAGCCTCTTATATATTAAAAAAACTTTTCCTAATTTCCTGGATATGGAGTTGAGAGGTCAAAGATGCCTAAGACTTGCTGTCAAATGCTTCTGACAAAGGATATGCACATTTATGGTCCCACCAACAATATTAAGAGCTCTTCCACTTAGCAACCAGTCAAGTTTTGGAAAGCTAAGCATAAGTTATCTTGTTTGTAAGTCCTTAGTGGCACCATTTGTGTTGATTTTCTATTGAGACAGGACATATTGCCACAAAATTATCAGCTTAAAATAATATCCATTTATTATCCCATAGTCCTGTAGTTCAAAATTCAACCCATTACATTATGGATGGATTCTCTGCTCAGAATCTCACAAGGTCAAAATTGAGGTGTTGGGAGATCTGGGCTCTTAACTGGAGGCTCTGGAGAGAAATGTGCTTCCAAGCTCTACCCAGATTGTTGGCAGAATTCAGTTCCTTGGGATTGTAAGACTGAGGTTGCTGATTCCCTGATGGCTGTGGCACAGGGGACAGTCCTCAGCTTCTCTGGGCCACCTGCATTCCATACATAGGTAGTCCCTCCATCTTCAAATCAGCAATGATTACAGAGGCTGTCTCATACTTCTGTTTTCTTTAATTTCTTCTGCTGCTAACTGGAGAGAGCTCTCTGCTTCAAAGGGCTTGTAGGTTAACACTGGGCTTGTGGATAACACAAGATAATCTTCCAGTTTTAAGCTTATGTACCATGTAAATAGTGTTATACCTGAAGTGAGTGTAATAGAGAAACACCAGCACACTAAATTCAAATTAAGCAAGGGTCCTTAATTGATGGGCTGGGCTGAGAGTGGGCTCATGCCTCAAAGTCTCTTGACCCTTAGAAGCAGGGGTGGAAAACTTTTATAAGGGGCTCTTGGTAGGGGAGGGGGAATCCTTAATGCAAGTCAAATTTGACAACAGCCAACATTTGGTAAGGGGAGTCCTTATAAGGGGAAGCTGGGGTTTTACAGTTATTACTAAACTCTTTCAGCTGAACTTCCTGAACTTCTTAAGGGGGCATGTTGAAAGCCTTTGGCAAGATGGAGTTGGGGCATAACAATAGTATGGTCAAGGGAATGATATCTCACCATATTTACAGGTTCTAGGGAGTATAGGGTAGGATGTCTTTGGGAGGCCCATTTGAAAATTCTGTCTGTGATACCATCCAAGTAAAATTTGTTATTTTCTCTTTACTTTTTTCTGTTTTAATTTGTTCTATTCATTTGTAATAATCTATATTCTAACATTTTCAACCCTGTCCTTTATTTTAAATTTATCAGATATGTTGGAGTTAATTATGTTCTCTAAGGCACCCATAATTGAACCGAATCTAGGAAACAAATTATAACCCAAAAGTTGATTTGATGACCTTGACTATCACTGCTGTACACACCTGCTAACAAAGTCTCTAGGGAGTAACCCAGTGATGAGAGTTGACTCTGGTTTACATTTTTCTAATTAATTTTGAAAGTTCATTAGGGTGAAAGTTTGTACATGGAGTAGAAGACCATTTTTCCAGAATACCTGGGGTCTGACCTGTCACGAATTAATAGACATTTCCAGAATTTTGGTAACTAAAATCAAAACAGTGGGTATTGATGCTGTTACCCAGGAAATCATGTAATCACCTAAGAAATGCTGTTAATGTTCATTCTATCTTTATCCTAAGATGAGCCCATCTTGTCATCCCCAATTGTGGGTGACATTGCCAATACCCACATCACAGAAAAATGTCCTCTGTTGGTTATAAAACTATGATTTTTCCAAAAGCATGAATTATATAATTTTATAAATTATAAAAATCATAAAATTATACAAATTATATAAATTTCTTTTTGAAGTAATTCCATTAGTTCAATGCATTTGTTTTAGCTTCTAGAAAGGGAGGCCTTGTCATAAAAAAGAGTGTTTATTTCATGCCACTTCAACAGTGGAAATTATTATCAAAAGAAATTTTAATTTGATAGATAAGAAACCATATTTCAATGTGAGTGAGGCTGAACCTTTTATGCTAATTATTATGTTTTCTCTTTTGCCATTCTGTTTTTGTCCATTCTCATTGGGTTATAACCCCTTTTTGTATTCAGAGTATTAACATTTTATCTGTAATATTTCTGCTATATATCTTGTCTCTTTTTGTTTTTTAACATTTTGTTCATTTTTTTTGACATGGATATTTCAAATTTTTATGACATCTTTTTTTTCCATTTGTGACTTTTCTCATTATTTTTCATGCTCACACATGAAAAGCTTGCTTTTTCATCTCAAGATCAAATACATTTTTTTCCAGGGCTTTTTCATTATTGACATTTTTTTAAATCCACCAGGAATTTGCTTCGGAAGATAGTACGGAGGTGGGATTCTAATACTTTTCTCTATATAGTTAACCAGTTATTATAAATTACTTCATTAAATAATTATTTTTCTGTTTGCCATAATTTTTATGTTACTTACACAATATACTGAATTTTTTTTGGTTTTTTTGAGTAGAGTCTCACTTTGTTGCCCCTAGTAGAATGCTCTGGCGTCATAACTCACAGCCACCTCTAACTCTTGGGCTCAAGAGCTTCTCTTGCCTCAGCCTCCTGAGGAGCTAGGACTACAGGCTCCCACCACATGCCCAGTTTTGTTTTTTTTTTTAAGAGATGGCGTCTCACTCTAGTTCAGGCTGGTCTTGAACTTGTAAGCTCAGGCAATCCACCCACCTTGGCCCCCCAATGTGCTGGGATTATAGGCGTGAGTCACTGCACCTGGCCCTGAGTTATTTCTATATTTAGGACTGTTCAAGGATGTCCATTTTGTTCTGTTTTTCTCTCTGCTGCCTCTTTAGCCATGATTATTTGTGAAATTATTATAACTTTATAAATATTCTCAAATATCTGATAGAATGTCAGAACCATTCTTCACTAAAATTATTTTTCCAAAAATTTTTTAATTATTCTAGATGAACTTGACAACCAGTTTTCAAGTTTCATTTTAAAATTCTAATGCATTGAACATTTAATTAATTTGAAAGATAATTTGCCATATGGAGTCTTTCTATCCAGAAACTAGGTAGTGACTTCAGTCTGTTTATGTGTTTCCATAAGGTTTTAAAGTTTTCCTCTTATGACTTCCATAGACTTCTTTAATTTGTATTAATGGATTTCTTATTAATTGACATTTTAAGTTTTTGTGCTATGATAATTGAAATATGTCTTAATTATCTTTTTAATTGTTAATTATACATAGGAAAGTAATTGATTTTAAAATTCTCTTTAATGTCACGTGTGACATTACTTTATATACTTTACTCTCTATTGATAAAATAAAAATATAATTCCTGCTTTCCCGTTAAACATAAATGAAGACATGACCTTGTACATTTGCCCTTAAAAGACATGTTTCTGGTATTAGTCAGAACTATCCTGATAATCGCTACTTAATTATCTAATTTCAAGCACTCATTTGTTCTTTCATCTAGGTGTTTATTAAACAGCTACTGCCAGTTTTTATTAGGATCTGTGACGGGCTGAGTGACAATCCCCCAAAGAGGTCCACGTCCTAATCCCTGTAACTTGTGAATATGTTACTTTCCATGGCCAGGTAGACTTTGCAGATGTGATTAAATTAAGGATCTTGAAATGGAGGGATTTGGGGAAGATGTCCGCCCAGTGTAAACACAAGGGTCCTAATAAAGGGATGAAGGAGGGTCAGGGTCAGAAAAGATGTGCCGAGGGAGCAAAGGAGGAGATGGCGAAGTACTGCTTTCAGATGGTTGGAGGAAGGGGCCCCATGCGAAGGAGCACAGAGGTCTCTAGAAGCTGGAAAAGCCCAGGAATGCATTCGCTGCTGGGATTCCCCAAAGCAGCACAGCCTCCTCGACTGCTAGCATGAACATTGCTAATTTTCCTGCTGCATCAAAGTACCACTAAGGGACACTTTTAGATAGATACTCGTTCTTGTTCTGAGCAAGGGGCTGGCAGTGGTTTCCATGGAGCAGACTGCCCTGTGGACTGCAGAGCTGCCCCGGGACACTGTCTGCTTCACATCCCCTCACAGCCCTCAGACAGTCTGGAGACTCTCGTTTTGGCCAACCCTGCCCCTCTGCAGGGATGCTGTGTCCCAAGTCTGGAGCAGGGAATGTGTTCAGAGGAGAGGCATTCAGCTCAGGGCGAGTCATGCTCGGCTTTAGGTGAAGGAATGATTTCCTGAGACCTTTGTATTATGGAGCTCACATCTCAGCACACAGAAAATCCAGAGTCCTGCATTTCAGCCAAATAAACTGCATTCTGCTCATGTGCCCAACTTCAGTTTATACTTTATGCAAAAAAGGACTGAGTGGCTTGCTTCTGATGCTTCTCTGGAGAGATCTTCTGGCAAGAGCCATCTGTAAGTCCCAGTTCCGTCTTCTCCAGACCAGGTTAATGTAGCAGTATGGTTAACACAGAGGAGCCCTTGCTGGGTTTAAGCTGCATCCCCGGACTGGCACAGCAATGCACCAGCTGTTCTTCTGAACCTACCAAGTGTTCCCCAGCTGGCATTCTGGCAACCTGATGGGACACTTGCATCCTGCCCAGCGCATCTTGGTAAGAATGCTGCCCGGGTCTACACGCTGGCATGCTATCTGCTCTGCCTGCCTGTGATTTGTCTGTTGAATCAGCTTTGATAACAACTCATTCTGATGTTAGGGTCTCTCCACGACACACACAGCATCCACAAGAGCATGGACAAGATAGCCACTGTGCACCCACATGGCTTCTCATAGGGTGGGGTGTTGGAGACCACAGTACTCAAGGCCCTGCTGCATCTGAATTTGGGCTCAAGCTCCAGAGGAGGCAAAATTTGAAACTTTTGATACAGGTGCAATTCAAGAGAAGAAGGATGTTTTTTTCTACAGATAGTGCCAGAGCAACTGGATATCTGTAGGCCCAAGACAATGAACCTCAACTAAAACACCTTATACAAAAATTACCTCAAAATGAACCAGAGATTTAAAGGCAAAAGATTATACTATACGACTTTTTTGGGATAACAGAGTAGAAAACCATCACGAGCTCAGGTTTGTGATATCAAAAACGCAATGAATAAAATGATCAGCATACAAATTGAACCTCATTAAAATTCAAAATATTTGCCCATGTGAAAGGTCTTGTTGAAAGGATAAAAAGACAAGCTGCAGTCTGGGAGAAAAATATTTGCAAAACACGCATCTGACAAAGAACCCATATTAAGAATACGCAAAGAACTCTCAAAATTTAACAGTTAAAAGCAAACAGTCCCAATCCAAAAAACAGGCAAAAGACATAAAGGGACATTTTAGCAAAAAGACTATACAGATGGCAAGTCAGCATGGGACAAAATGTTTAATATCATTAGCCATCAGAGAATGCAAACTACAACTGTGACAAGATATGAGTCCATACCTATAAAAACAACTAAAGTTAAAAATGGTGACAATACCAAGTGCTGGCAAGGATGAGGGGAAACTAGATCTCTCAGACATCACTGCGAGGAATGGAAAACGGCCCAGCCTCCTTGGAAAATGTGGCAGTTTCCTTGCAAATTGAATGCACGTTTATTATACCTGGGCATTTATCCTAATGAAATGAAGTCCTGTCCACACACAAGCCTACACAGGAATTTTCATTTGAATTTCATTTGGAAAAGCCCCCAAACTGGAAACAATGGAAACGTCCCTTAGTGGATGAATAGTTAAGCAAATGGAGCACATCCCTACTGTGGGATATTCTGCGGCAATTAAATGGCATGACACAGTGACACATGTAGCCACTGGATGGATCTCAGTATTGTTACGCTGAAATTGGAAAAGCCAATCTCAACAGGTCATATGCTGCATGATTGCATTTATGGGACATTCCTAAAATGACAAAATTATAGAGATGGAGAATAGGGTAGTGTTTGCGGGGGGTGGGGTGGGGAGGATGGCAGGAATATAGGGGATATGGTCTGAGGGAGTAGTGGAGGGGCCTGTGTGACACACATATTTTGTACCACTGGCAATGTCCTGGTTTGACATGGTAGTACAGTTACATAAACGGAACAGTTGGGAAAACCTGGTGACAAACACATAGAATCTGTACTACCTTTACAACTGCCTGCAGATCTATACTTCAAAATAAAAACTTTGGGGGATAAGTAAATAACCCCAACTTTAGCATTAAGTTAATCTGGAAGGATGAGAGAAGTTCTGCATGGAGTGACACGAATTCCGGAAACATGTTTCTGCTCCACTGAAGAGTGATGGTGACGGGAGGGTGTGATTTATGGTGTTCATACCTCCAGCCTTTGTCTGAACGGCTGAGAGCGACAGGCTCACAGCTACGAGGTTGTTGTCATCACTTTCCCAGCTTCCCTGATGCTGCTGGAGTTGGCAGCGTCTGCACAGCCTCTGAAGGGAATATAAGCCGGCCAGGTGAAGCTACAGCCTGAGCAGGGCCGTGGGGAGTGGTGAGCAGTGGCAGGGGGAGGGAGAGGAGGGAGGCAGCTCAGGTCTACAAGGGACACAGCACTGGAGCTGAACCTCCCTGGAAAGAAGAGAAATAAAGACAATTTATCACAGTTCTCAAGATGAGTAGCTCACATGGCTGAAGGGGGTTCTTGGACAGGTGCTAAGAGGCCAGAGAGGTGCAGGTGACACCCCAGGTGCAAGTAAAGGGAATCTGCCCACCTGGCCTGCGTCCCTTCAGCTGCAGGGTTTCCCTGTGTGGGTTTGGAAGTGTTTGGAGCCAGGTCGGGATCCCTTGAGACTGCCTGGGAGGGACCGAAGGCTGTACCAGGTGACCTTCCTCCTGGCCCTGAAGATGGACCCACTGATCAGAGCCTGCTGGTACGGGGGAGCCCAGAGATGCCAGGCTGACCCTGGTCTCTGAAGCTGCTGAGAATGGGGGCAGAATCTCAAGGGACCAAGGGCGACATCCCGGGCTGAGTGTCTCCTCTTGTTTATGAAACAGAAATGGGCTTGTGACAATGACCAAGGGAGGAAGGGAAGGCAACCGAAACCCAGAGTCAGGCTTCCAACTCGGTTATTATGTTCAAAACACGCACGCGTCATTTTCATCTTCCTCTGAAATCCTTTTGTCTTGGTTTTGGAACTGCGACGATGTAGTGGAGTGCGGGTTGTGTCTTCTGCTCTCTGTCCTTCCCTGGCGGGCGCCCGTGTCAACTGACCAGGAAAGGATCGTGGTACTTCCACGTGGCAGAGGAATTAACAATATTCATGATCAGGCTGGTGGTCAATTCAAAGAGCCAAATATAATTTAATACCCCAAGAAATAAAATCCAGGAAGTAAGCAGGAAAATGTCCAAACAGGGAAGGAGAACACTTCTGAAGGACACTGAGGGGGAAACACATCTCAGGGCCCGCTGCTCCCTGTGATCTGCGGAGTAACCACCGTTGTCACAGGTGCACGGGTGCCCCGCTCACCTGTCATGACTCATCTGTGAGTTCACGCTGGACCCTGCTCCATCCACGTCTCCAGCAGGTCTGTGCACCGTGTTTATTGAGTCCCCTCCATGGTCCTGGCGAGCAGACTGCAGACTGTAACGGGAGGGGGGATTAGTGCAAACAGAGACAGCTTTGAAGACCAAGTAAGAGTTTTAAAGGGATAAAGGATAATTTTAGTAAAAATCTTTATAAACAAGTTTGTCTCAGGGAGCAAAGCCTGAAAGAGGAGGCTGAAGGTCTGTGCCAACCTCACAGCCGAATCGCCTTACCACCTCAGACCAGTACCTAAACATCAGCTCCAGGCCCCAGGCTGAGTGGAGATCAGGCCACAGCTCACCGAGCAGGATCCCACGGCCTCAGCTTCCCATTTGTTTTGTTTCCTTTTCTTAATCTGCAAATACCCTGCTCATATTCACCGCATGTCATGGTGTGTAAAGCTGGGGAGGCAACACTGGTGGGCTCTAATAGTGAGGGTCAGTTGGGTCCCCACTAGGAAGTTGCCACTGGGCTTGGGGCCGTGCAAGGGGTAAAACAGAGAATGACAAGATGGGGTTTCTGTCCTTAAAGGGTGTTCAGGCTTACTGTGGGGATAAGACACAGGTCCAGGTACAGTGAAGTAACAACACAGTGGGTGCAATGATTTGTAAAAATAAAGGGAAAGGCTTCCAGGATTTGAGGACCCAGGACTGCACTCACCCCGGTCTGGCTCATGGAGCCCTGCCAGGTTGTACCGACCTTCAGGACAAGGCGGGCAGGGCTGTAACGCTTGGGCTCAGTCCCCCCAGTCACTCCCCTTTCTGAGTGTTTGTCGTCTCTCAGAGGGTGGCAGGGAGGCTGAGGGGAAGACAGGTCACAGGTGTGGGATCTGCTGCTGACTGCGAGGTGGCAGGGACTCCTTGGGGACCCCCCTTCTAACTCTGTTGGATGTCACCATCTTGGATGGCCAGCTTGTCATCTGGGCTAGAGGGTCCTTCGCTAAAGTCAGGCATCAATAAAGCAAAAGGAAGGCAACAGGAAGCTTTTCTTTAAATGAGAGTGTTGCAGAGAATCTTTTGTGGCTCTTTTCAACAGTGAGCAACTACAGATCCGGGGAAGGGCTGCACCAGCCTTCAGCTCTGGCATCCAAGAGGACTGTTAACTCAGTCCCTTATCATCTTGATTTTGAAGTCCAGCGCAGCTTCCTCGATTCTGGCTGAGAGAATCTCTAAAAGATGACAAGACTGGTGAGGCTAAAATGCAGCTGATAAGCTGGATTCACAGATTTTCAATATTTGTGAGACTGGTATCTCCCATAAAACTAACTATTCCTGCCATTCAGATGAGAGCTGTTCCCTGAGAGACCCTTAAATAAACCTGCGCTTTTAACCCACTCGACTGCCAGAGGTGGAGCCCGAAAGAACACAGGTGTGGCTTGTCTCCCGGGGGGTCCCTTCATTTCCGCATTGGTGTTACTGCTCCTGCCAGGGAAAGGGACCACGGTCTTCCTTGCTCAGACTTCCCCCTGGCCCAGGATCCCCATGGCTGTTACCTTTGTGTCCCTAGTCCCTGCTATGTCTGCCCAGTAGATTCTGTCCAGAGCGAAATGCAAATCTAAACCACAATAAGGTACCGTTCCCCACCCACCAGGATGGCCAGAATAGAAGAGCAGATGGTAACAAGTGTTGGCCAAGACGTAGATAAATCAGGATCCCCAGAGGTGCTGGTGGGAACGTAGGATGGGGAAGCTGCTTTGGAAGATAGTCTGCCAGGTCCTCAAAAGGTTAACCACGGGTTAGCCCAGGTGTGCAAACCCAGGAGAAACGAAAATGTGTCCTCTTCTGCAGTGCTGGGAAAGCTACTCGTGGTGTCACCCCTGGAGGTGGTCAGTGTGCTGTTGTCCACTCAGTTCATCTGTTTGACAAATATTGGGCATCTACTGGGGGTCAGATGAGATAGAAAGCCCAGCCCTCATTTAACTTTTGGAACAGTGGAGGGGGACATTCCATCAGCAGGGCAGGTATAATGGGGGGTTGGGCAGGGGGAAGACACTGCAGTTTTAAATGCAGTGGGCAGGGAAAGCCTCACGGGGAAGCTGTAACTGGAGTGAGGATGGGAAGGCAGCGCGGGAGTCAGGCGGAGGTCTGGGGGCAGCATGCTCTAGATGGAGGACCAGTAAGTGCCATGGCCCTGAGGTGGGAGCGTGTGCCCAGTGAGCTTCGGGGAAGACCCTTCTAGTGGTGCTGCTGCTGGACCCATGTGAGTGGTGGGAGGGTGAGGGGTGCAGCTGCCATGGATAAAGATGAGTCTGGCGCAGTAGAGTGACATGGTATGACTTTACATGGAACTTTCTAGCTGCTGCTTGGGGAGCGGAGTTACTCTGACTGGTACTCATGTCAAGGGGAGAAGCAGGGATAATCGGCAGGTGGTTGTAATAATCTAGCAAGAACTGATGACATCTTGGACCCTGTGACAGCAGTGGAGGTGACTCAGGGGAGTTCCCCAGTGATCTTGGAAGAGAGGAGGGGGGGAAGCGATGTGACAGTTGGTTGTAGAGAATCTGCGTAAATAAAATCCAGATAGACAGGTGAGAAGAGAGATGGGCGCACGGGCAGGTTGCTGGGTGTTTGTACACAGTGGAGGGAAATGGCTTGTGTCCTCGTCGTGAAACTGCAGCTGTCAACCCACCATAAAATTACAGAGTTACCCCAGTTGCTGGGTTCATTGTAAATAATGGCAGCAGGCAATGTAAGTAAATTTGAGAGGATAAAATTGCTTTATTGGTTTGGTTTCCAAATGATGGAAAGCAGAACAGCACATCAATTTAGAAAGCAGACACAGAGGTGCTTCTGAGCCACGAGGCAGAAAGCCACTAACGTTTGCTCCAGGGCTGCCTTGTTGGAATGGCCAGCAGTGTGCTCCCATCCCCCTGCTGCGGCGGGGGGCCCCAGGATTCCTTTCTTTCTCGCGGGCTCATTCTCTTCTTCCCTACTCTCCTGGGACCGTTAGAATTGCTCTTTTGGATGCCTCCGTTGCAAGCTATTGAAAATAAAGTCAAAAGTCTCTAGGAAAAACTATAGACAGGTCTGGAAGAACCTTTTTTCTAAGTATGGGGTCTGACAATTAAGTTCAAGAACTCATCCTAGAAACAGTGCAACATCCCTCATCGCTGAGTATCACTACGGTCACCTTGGAAGTCCTCCCCTTGGCCATCTGGTGACCATAGTGATATTCAGCAATGAGGTACGTGACACTTTTTCTAAGGTGAGTTCACAAACTTAATTATCAGACATCATATGGCGAGAACGCTGATGGCCATTCCAGAAAAAGTGTTCCAAGATTGCTCTGAAGGTGGCCTGGCTCTCGTGTGGGTGCAGAGCTTCCTGAGCAGAGTACCTTGAAGGTGAACACAGTGATACTCAGCCATGAAGCATGTGGCATTTTTTCTTTCTATTTTTTCTTTTCTTTTCTTTTCTTTTTTTATTAAGTCATAGCTGTGTACATTAATGTAATCAGAGGGTACAGTGTGGTGTTTTCATACACATTTTGAAATATTCTCATCAAACTGGTTCATTTTTTTTTTAGGATGAGTTTGTGAAATTAATTGTCTAACCTTGCCAGGGCAATAAAATGTACATATTCACTTTAGGAAATGTGTTTCTTGATTTAATGTCAAATACGTTTTGAATGTGGGACTTCCAATTCCTGGCATGTCTTCAGGAGCCTAATAATTACTCCAAATCCTATGAGCCCACTGTAGCTGGGGAAGACATAGCCGTGAACAAAACCAAAGCTCCAGCTCTCGGGAGCTTCGTAGGGGAGACAGAAAAGAACAGACAAGTCAAGTGCCGCATGCAGATGTTGGGTGATGAGTGTGTACCACAGGGAAAAGCCGGCCAGGACAGGATGCTCCGTGTGCTGGAGGGGAGTCAGGGAAGGCGTGGAGACCTGGAGGAGGCCAGGCAGCCCTGTGCATACCCGGGAGGGCAGGGGGGGCCAGATGCACAGGGCCCAAGGCAGGGGCCTGTCCAGGCCGGTGGTGACATGGAGCGCGTGAACTAGGCATAGGAAGAGGCACGGTCAGATCAATAATGTGGCAGGAGGCAGGTCACAGGGCACTCGGGAAACCAAAGTTCTCCTGTCAGCATTCACGTGAGGAGTGGATAGGCACATTTATAGGGATTATTAAAAGGTAGAGTGGTGGAAAAAAATCACAAATCGTATTTCTGATAAGAAACTTAGAAGTACAATACACGAAGAACCTTTACAAATCTGTAAGATGATAAATAACCTGATTACAAATGAGCACAGGATCTGAATCAACCTTTCTTCAAAGATCCACAAGTGGTCAACCCATGTTACGTTTCCCCAATGGCTGGTGATGTTGAGCATGAAAAGATACTGGGTATCATTAGCTATGGGGGGGAGGGGGATAAAAACTGACACCACGTCACACTCTCCGGGTGGCTATAACCACAAGGACGGATAATAACAAGTGTCAGCAAGGATGTGAGGAATTGGGACTCTTGTAGATTTCTAGTGGGAATGCAAAATGGTGCAGCTGATTTAGAAAAAATTCTAGAAGTTTTTCAAAAGGTTAAACAATGATCCAGTGATTCTACTTCTAGATATATTCGAAAGGAATGAAAATATATGCCCCCATGGAAACTTGTGCACAAATGTTCCTAGCAGCACTTTTGGACTATCCACAAGGTACAAACATCAGCATCCTGCCAGCTGATGGAGGGATGCATGCAGTGTGGCGTGTCCACACCTTGGAATATGAACTGCCAATAAAAAGAAATGAGGAGCTATTGCTATGATGGCAATGAAACTCGAGGACACGATGCAGACCCTGTACAGTGCGATTCTGTCTCCATGAAATGTCTAGAACAGGCAAATCCGTAGACACAAACAGCAGATTGAGGAAGAGGGGTGGGGACTAAGGGCTGTGGGGGCTCTTTGGGGGTAATGAAGATGTTCTAAAACTTATTGTGGTGATGGTTGCATGGCTCTGCTAGTGCACTAAAAAATCATTGAGTTGCACGCTTTACAAAGGCGAAGTGCATGGTATATGAAGCTGTTAAAAAAATGAAGAAGCCCTCAGGCTGCTCTGTAAAGAATCTTCTGCAGGGCTACAAGACTCTGGTCCCTGCCCCTACCCTGTCTAGGAGGCCCCTGCGGTGACATGAGGAAGCGCTGCCTTAATCCGGGGTGGGGGGGATAGCCACGGTTGGATCCTGAGTATGGTAAGTTTTACTGGTAGAGCTGCAAGGCTTTGCTGACAGGTGGGTGCAGGGTGTGCAGGGCCCAGCTGCCTTATTGCTCCATCCTGAACCCTGGGGTGCACAAGGACCAGCCTAAAATCTAAACCAAATCTGTAAGGGAACAAATCTATGGCCCTCCTCTAAGGACAAGTGGTATGCTGGGCACTTCAGAAATGCAAGGAGATGTGGACTCCGGTCCCTGCCTCAAGAAGTTTACAATCTGAGAGAAGATCTCAGCACAGCAACACAGAAAATGTTATATGAGCACAAAATTTTAATAAGTGTTCTGGACAACGCCAGAAGAGATACTGTAGGGGCATTAAGCTAGTAATCGCCATAGGAATTCAAATACGTAACTCAGGGCTGAGACAGCCCCGGAGGAGGCCTGAATAGAGGAGGAGAATGGCAGGCAGAAGAGAGGGAGGGGCCCCACGAAAACCCCGAGCTTCAGGAGTCGGGAAATAGACCACTTTGCCTAAAATCGATTGCACATGGAGATGCCAAGGGAAGCAATTCCCTTTCAAAACAGAGAGAAGAATGTACTTTGTCATCATTTGACTGATCATAAGAACGAGCTAAGCAATTTTGTTACAGATCATAAACCAATTGCCCTCTCACACAAGATTAAACACCAGAAAGGCCCGCTGGCTCTCCGATGATGGGATGGTGAGCCATGCACATGACAGATTGCCCAGAAAACGAGTCGCAATGACAAGGGTCAGACCTGTCATCAGTTCCACAGGAGGAGAGGGAACCACTGTTGATTATGGTGAGAAAACCGTATTACAAAATGATCAGGGGGCTTTTTCCTTTTAAAAACAGTTTCATTTTCTCTGCATCTTCATCAATACTTTTTATAATTCAATTATTTTGATCATATACAGATAATATCCTGTGGTAAATTTTACTTGTTTTCCCCTAATAATTAGTGATATTGAGCTTTTCATAAACCTATTGGCCATGGGTATGTTTTCTTTGCAGGGATGTTTATTTAAATCCTTTGCCATTACAAAATCAGGTTATTTGGGCTATGCTGCTACTGAGTTGTAGTAGTTTTTTTTTTTTTATCATTTTGCATACTAATCGCTCATCACATATGGCTTCCAAATACTCCCCCTATTCTGCAGGTTGCATTTTCACTCTGTTTATTTCTTCTTAGCTGTGCAGAAGCCTCATTTTCATCTAGTCCCACTTGTGTCATTTTCCTTTTGTTGCTCTTTTTTGGTCCACACGTCTGTTTCTATGCTTGTGTCAGAAATACTGAAGCGTTCTTAATGTATTTTGGAAATAGAAAGTGTGATGTCTCCAGCTTTGCTTCTATACATACGTTCAGTTCAATCTATTATGAGACTGTCAAAGAGCCACATTAGAGCAATCAGTATCCTGCAGCTACATGTGGGACTATGGGCTCTTCCTTTAGAAAAATCAATTAAGATGGTCATGTGATACCTTTAATACATAAAAATGTTTCTTTGCGACTCATAACTCACCCTCCAGGACTGGAAGTGGTCTTTCCAGCCCAGAGTTTGGAGCTTCTGTCTCAGGGCGAGGATGTCTCTGCTCAAATGCCTGCATCTTGCTTTACTATCCGACGATCTTTCTGTGCCTCAGTTTCTTCATTTGTGAGATGAGGATGATTGACAGCAGCACCTGCTTCAGAGCGTGGCTGGGGTGGTGGTCCCATTTGTGCAGCACTCAGGCTGGTGGGGCTCCCGCTTTCACATTCCTCACTGTCTGCTCACTTTGGTTCTAGTCAAGCAACATGTTTTCTTTATTCCAAATATCCGGGTGCTGCCCGCTGATGGGGCACCAGGCTTTCTGGCATGAGGGCTACTTTTCTTGCTTAGCAGCCGCCTTATGAGTGACTGGAAACAGGATGGAGAAACCTCAGAGAAAACCCTCTTGATGCTCACAAGAGCTACAGACCAAGCGGTGTGGAAAAAAAGGGAGACTGGATTCCCCGTATGTTGGAGAAGCGTGTTCTCCAAGCTGCGGCCTCTGAGGTGGAAAATGCTGGAGCCGCAGGCGTCCGAAGGGACTTTCTGGCAGTTGGTGGTGATTTTTCTTCCTTTATAGATTGAAAGGACAGGTTGGGTTAAAAGTATGTGCCCAGCGAGGGACACTCAATTACCCACAAGAAACTTTTTTTCATTATTTTTTTAACTACAATGGAAATGAATTCTTATAAAATATATTGAGATGTAAAATATTATGTACTAGAATATCTTAAACATTCAATATATATCAAGATATTATATCACATACAATATGATGATATTATATCATTGTTTTCTTATAAGAATAAAATACGTTTGTTGTATAAAACCTAAAAAATAACTAAGAAATAAGGCAGGTAAAAAAGAAGTTTGATTCATAAAGAATGACTCTTTTGAAAATTAAATTTTGCTCAGAATATTTTGTTTCCTTAGATATTGGTATGTAAGCATAGATCAAGTGATTTACAATGAAAATTGTTAAAATAGACAGTTTGTATTTCCTTAGGCTTAATTTTTTTTTTCTCTTTAAGACGGAGTCTCACCATGTTGAGGTAGAGTGCTGTGGCATCACAGCTCACAGCAACCTCAAACTCTTGGGCCTAAGTGATTCCCTTGCCTCAGCCTCCCAGGTAGCTGGGACCACAGGCACCTGTCACAAGGTCCGGCTATTTTTTTGTTGCAGTTGTCATTGTTGTTCAGCTGGCTTAGGCCAGGTTTGAACCCTCCAGCTTCGGTGTATGTGGGTGGTGCCGTAATCATTGTACTACAGGCACTAAGCCTCCTTAGACTTAATTTTTTTATGCGTATGAATAGACTTAAAATTTGGAATAATTTAAATTGTTGGAAAAGTTGCCCAGATAGTGTAGCGAGCCCCTCAGCTCTCTCCCAGTTTCAGTTTCCCTCCGTGTTACCATCTCCAGCTACCATGGTGCACGTGTTGGGCCCGAGTGATTGGTCTAATACTATTAAGGAGACTGAACAGCCTTTATTCAGATGCAGATTCACTTTGGGGTCCCTGTAATTCCTTCCTCCTCATCTATTTTTTATAGTATAGTTATGAAAAATTTTAAGTTTTATATCTCTCATTCTTGAGTGCAATATAATTACCTGATTTAAATCGCCTGCCTCAAATTTCTGGAACATTTCACCACAAAGGAATGCTACCTATTATCAAACACACACTTTTATACTTGGAAGTTTAAGCAGAATAACTCAGCAACCTCACACTAGGTGCTCCGTGCAGGATTGTAGTCATCATATTGAGTAAATGCACATCGAGGCTTCCAACAACAGAGTCCTTACAGTTATTTTTATTTGTCTTTCTTTATTCTATTTTTTTTAAGTAAAAAATGAGAGGAGGATGTATCAGAGTCCTGGTAGGAAGCAGATGACACAATCATATGGGGCGCTCGGGGACACTGTGAGACATGGATTCCCAGAGCTGCAGCGAGGTGCAGCGCTCGAGAGCTAGCACCAGGGGGAGCTGTAGGACGTCGGGCTGGGGAGGAGGAGGGGCAGAAAATGATGGTGAACATGATGCCAGGGAGCAAGCAACTGCTAAGCCTGTACTTTCAGGCTGCAATTGTCCATGCGTCCTTCAGTCTAGGCACCATTATTCACATCAGCTGTGCAAAGTTGAACACAGAGAGAAATCAGAAATTCTTGCAATTAAATAAAGGGATAACCTGTCTCCTTCAACGTCAGCATCACAGTTCTTTTGCTGTTCCTGGTCAACGCTACGCCTGGTGGAAGCTGCCCAGAGCTGGGCTCGCCTTTCTGCAGGGGGGATGCCCAGCATCTGCGGCAGAGTGAGCCGTCTCTGCTTCATCACGGGCGCTGGGGATGGACACCGCTCCTTTGTCATCCCCAGTCTTGATTCTGGTTCCGCCTCCATCTGAATTTCATTGTTTTCCTGATTCATGTGGTTAGCAGTTGTTAGCTGACTGAGAGCACTAGGAGCAGTGGTCCTTAATGTTTAGGGTGAAGGAATTCCTGGTCACATTCTTTGTCAGATGATTTTTATGCCAGCTTAAACTTATTAAATCCTCTATGATTTCTGAAATTTCATTTTTGATCTCCAGTTTTTAGACACGGATTTGTAAGTCATCATTCCGAGGAGGATGAGTACACTGAAGTGCATATTCGGACTAGTGACAGGCTGGAAGGAAGGTGAATTCTTTCTCCATTTATTCACATATTCATGTTTTATTAATAGCAAAGACATTTGGGACAAAATAATCTGTAACTGGCTAAAGCTTCATTTGGATTGTCTTTATAAGAAACTAATTTGTATAACAGCTTTTGAAAAGGATTTTATTAATTTGATGATGAGTTTATGATCAAAAGCAAATAATTAAAAAATTATTTAAAGATTGAAAAAGAATACATTTCTAGGCTTATAGATTAGACAAATATGAAAACATGGGCCATATTCAAAAAAAATTAGGGAAATTGGTTTTTCCCATTTAAATTAGGTAAATGATTGATAGATTGATAAATGAGTCTAAATTTGCCTGGGGCAGTTTTCTCGTGGTCTACCACTGTGCTTGTATTCAATATTATTAGCAAGTACTCTGGAAATGGGCATAACGGCACCCAAAATATCACTGGCCACAGTAATAAACATAAATGACAATGAGTAAGAGCTCTGTCCCAGGCCACGTGCTAAGTACTCTGTAAGATGGTCTCATTTAATGCCCACAAAACCAACGTCATATAATGAACCTATCGTTACGTAAGGAAATAGAGGCAAAGAACCGGAAAATACCAAGATCACAAAGAGTTGGAGCCAAAATTTGTATCCAGTTGTTTTGATTCCATTGTCCAGACTCTTAACCACAGGACTCTGCTCTCTCCCCATGACTCAAATTCATGTCTGCTATGAAGCTGGGATCAGGGAAGCAATTGTCTAAGGGAATCTGGACAGGCTGGAATGCTGATGGGCATCTTGCAGAATGAAACCGAAGCATATTGACTACCTCACTCCAGTCCTTAAAATGTGTCCATACAAATGCGGAAAGGGAGGAAGTTTTTCATCAATGACATCTACAAAAAAGACTAGAGAGTGTAATGATTAGCATTTTTGAAGCGAGTCTGCTGTGTAATTTGGCTGCTATCAATGCCAGACAGCATATGGGAAAACGTTTTATAAGGCATGAATCGATGCAAGGTGTCGTGTGTGCATATGGGTTGCGTTGATAGATACTGATTCTGCTATAAAAGCTGGAGGCAGCATGTGGGAAAGAGAGCTGCACGTCGTGAATTACAACATAGTGTCGTGCGTGTGTGTGTGTGGTGTGTTTGTGTGATATGCACAAGCCGTTGGTAGATGTCGGTTCTCAGAGGGAGGGGCAGTGCTTCTCAGGAAGGAGGTTTGGACAGATTCTCTTCTCTACTGTTCTCCATCCCCATTTGTTTCTGAAACACGGGGCATGGCCCATGTGGACCTGGGGAGAGGGAGAGGAGAGTGACCAGGAGGGAAGGGAAGTTTCACTTAGCAGGTCCTATTGAAGGCTCACGTTACACCCTGGGGCCTGGGCCATATGTTGAGCTGAATTTTTTCCTCCAACAAATTCCTTTTGTTCAGAGATTGTTTTTCTCTTGCTGAGTAATCCCTTAGGGAGGTGATGTCCATTCCCACAGGGCCTCACTGACTTTCTGAAGACCCCAGGACCCCTCAATCCCACAGCTTCTCTCAGCCAAGGACACTTTGCTTAGACATCCCAGCCAGAAGATTGATGTATGGTCCCCTGCTGAGCCGACGGATCCCACCCAAGGTTTTTCTGAAGGCCCACAGTGATGGCATCACACACACTCACGAAGAGGCATGGGAAGGGTTGCAACTTACATAATTGAGGTCTCTGGGGATGGCAGGACTCTCAGACAAGTCCAGAATATTTAGAGAGAACAAGGAAAACATCCTGGCCCCCCAGTTAGCGGTGGGCGGTGCCGATGGAGGGAGCCCCCAAACTTTTCTCCCAGCTCATCCAGGTATAGAGGGAGGCGTGAGGGCTCAAAGGTTGTAGTGGAGCAAACTCCTCAAGAATTTCCACGTGAGTTTCCACCTCTTCATGAGTGCTACTTGCCAAACCAGCCCCCTGGGGTCCCCAGACATCCCTTCCCAGTACAGCCACCTCGCCTCAGACCCCTCTGGAAGCAGCCAACCACTGATCTCCAGAAGGAAGCTGGAAATGTCCAGAATTGGCCCTGCACCTGGCCATGCCCCCTTCACCCTTTCTCTGAAGAAATTCTCCTCAAATCCTCCCTGTCTCCCCAAGCCCAGCCCCGTTACCCCCGTGGTGATGAGGTCCTCACGAGCATTGTATGTGTCTTAGTTTGGGGGTTCCTCCGTGGAGCTTTGCCTCCTAGTCTGGCATTTGGGTTTGGAACAGCCATCTGTTGTACCTTGGAGGTACGTTTTAATATCCTGCTGCATTTCTTTGCTTATTACTTATTATTTGCTTCTTGCTTATTACATAATTTACCCTCCATTTGCTTCTCAATGGGATTTGAGGTGATTGACAACATAAATTCATATTCTGTGGACCAGTTTCTGCTCAGGCTTTCTCAGAGACACTAATGAATGTGCTCAAGGGGGTGGAAACTATGTCTACAGGAAATACATTTCTTAAAGCATTATTGAAGAGAAATGATTTTTGATCAAATATATTCTAGAATCATCAATGGAATCAAGAGGGTTTTATTTTTTTATATAGCAATGGGGTCTCTCTATGTTGCCAGGCTGGCCTTGAACCCTTAAGCTCAAGGGATCCTCCCAGCTCAGCCACCTGAGCAGTGGGGACTACTGGCACCCACTACTGTGTTCTGCAAATGTAGCTGTTTTAAAGAAAAAAACGATGCACCAGACCCACCCTGGGCATCCTGCTTTAGCACACGTGAGCTTATCTAGCATGCCCCGTGTTTGTGCTGGCAGATATAAGGTGTGCAGGCGACTCTGATGCAAGCCCTGGCTCAAACCCATCCCCTCCCCAAACCACCTAATTGGCCCATCTTCTTTACCTTTCTTGATTTTAATAAAAAGTCCCTTCCTTCCCCATCTACTTTATTCTGTTTTGCTAGACTGACTTTTACCTTCATTTTTAACTCCCTCATTTGTTTTATCTTGCAAGTTTAATTAAGACTAAAGTGGGCAGGCATTTCTGAAGATGGTGATCTCTTTTTAATGACTTGTCACATTTGGAAGTTGGCTTCTTAGAAAGTTTGAAACTGGGAGGCATTTGTCTTAGTCTTTCCACTTGGTCAAGTGATTCAAGGACCAATTCCAGCTTTGTTGACCTTGTGGTAACATCATGGCCCACATTAGCATCCTTGACTGTCACCAAATGAAGTGTGTGTTTCTTCAGTGGAACAGACAGGAAGGGCTGGAACGCTGGTAACCCTGTGTTAGGTTAAGGTCCATAAATGTCTGATGACCTTGAAATCCAACACAGAGATAGCTTCGTATTCAGAAGCATCTGATGCTTTTTAAATACAATAACTTAGAACCCCCCCCCTTTTCATTTTTATTATGCTAGAAATTGTGTTGTTAAGTCTGCACTACAGAAAAGTTAGAAAACATTAAAATATCTTAAAAATTGCCTTGGTACCACCATTCGCTAGTAATTAATATACATAATTTGGTTTATATCTCTATCTAATTAGTTAAAAGGGTATCATTTTATGTGCAATTTTTACCTGCTTAGTTTACTATTTAAATATTTCTTTTAAAATAAACAGCAATTCAAGATTTCTTCATTGATTGATACTGGGGATTTAACTTGAGGTTTAGTGGAGGAAACCCCACGGCTGAAGAAGCCACAGGTTGGAAGGGGGGGCTGAAGTGGGGGGGGAGCTGGTGGAATTCAGAGGGTCAGGGAGGTCACAGGGAAGAAGGACGCCTGGAGCTGAGCTTGAGGAATGAGTAGAGATGGCCGAGTGGTGGTGGAGGGGGGCTGCCCAGTCAAGGCAATGATAATCTCATATCTACTCCCCATTTTAGGTGAAGTTGCAAACACACCATGTAGGAAAACTCCCCTCCCCTCTCCCTTACCCCTCTGCCCTTTTCCTTTTTCCCCTGTAAGGAGCCTGGAGCCCCAGAGCAGCTCTAGCCTGCTCCCCGAGCCTACTGGCCATTTGTCTCTCTGTTCCCCTCCATCACATGCCTTTCTTTCTCTGGCAGTGGGTCTTTTCTCAATTGGGGGACTCTGTGTTGGGAGAGCAGTTTGCTATTCTCATCACCAGCTGCCGCAGGTCAGGATCAGCTTATTCAATAAAATATGTGGTGCAATCGTGCAGCTCCCCTCACTGTAGGGAGCAGAGTAGAGGTCAAAGTCTCCCAGCAGCTCCTGGCTGGTGCTGCCGTTGTCAACATGAAGTCAGTATGTGAGGAAGTGGGTTTTCCTGGCCTCCAGGGCGCTTCTGCCCGGCACTGGCCACACGGTGGGGGTAACTGTCTCTTTCTCTTACTCAGTGTGTGACTTAGGCAGGTTGCTGGCACGCTCACTGATAAACTTCAGTTTTGTCACCAATGTTCTAGGCAGCTCAGGCCATAACAAAATACCACTGGCTGGTGGCTTGAACAAAAGGAATTTATTTTCTCACGGTTTTGGAGGTTAGATGTCCAAGAACTGGAGATAATAAAGCAGAAACTCTGACTTGCTAGACGACCAGGTTCTTTGATGGAAACTTCTTAAGAAACGATGTGACAAGTATTTATCTTGCTATTTCCAAACAGAGACACTCAGATGTCTACCACGGAAGTCCGGAAGTCTGGAAAGTCAAGGAAATAAACAAACACTTCACAAACAAGTTAAAAGAGTCGGTGCCACAATTGTCACTAGCAACGATCTTACAACTAGTAGGCTTTGTCTGTCACCTGGCTATCTCAAAACTCAAAACTCAAAAAAAGAAAGGAAGAAGAAGAAACCAAACCCTGTCATAATTTAAGTTCAACTCATCTCTATGAAAACCGTTACATTGTTCTTTATAGTAAATGTAGTCAGGATTCTTTTAAACCCTAACTAGGGCAAGATTTTTCTGGAATAATGTAGCCCTCCAAATACAGAAGAGCTCTGTTTCAGAAAATTTTTTTGTAGGTTAGCTGAGTGAAAGTTTGAACTCATTTGCACTTTGCACATAATGGTAGAAACGGTCTTTAAGTTACCAGATGTGTATGTAAATCTCATAAAAGTATCAGTGATCTCAAAGTACTTAGGACCAATTTCACTCACAGCCAATGGCCATTTTTCATACACCCAGAACCTTCTGCAGCTCAGTGAAGAGGGCTTGAGGCACGTTCGCCCCTCAGACCAGCCAGAGTGGGCTCTGTTTGTTAAGAGGCAGTCCAGGCAGGGGCCACTGTGCTTTTCCCAGCATAGGCTGGAATTTGGTCCTTGGTTCTCTCCTGGTCTCATGAGACACATTCCCTAAGAAAAATGCTCACCCCCTGCCCTTTGGTCATTATTGATGAGTTCTAGATCTTTCTACTAAGAGGTCCACAGTCATCTTAAATTAACTAGAAAGAGTTCTAGGCTTATGACTCCTACCCCGGCAGCCTGCCCACCACCAGGGATTTTGATCAGTGTAGTATAGGAACAATGTAGTATAGATCTACTGTTCTGCTAATGGCTGGGCAAGTGCCCGGAGCTCCTGAGAAACTTTGGTGGGGGAACACAGGACACATTTGATCAGTGCTCAGAGTAGGGCCTCTGTGCAAAAGATGTCCATGTCTTAATCCCCAAGTCCTGTGAATGTCAGCTTGTAGGACCAAAAGAAAGTCTTTGCAGTTGTAATTAAGAATCTTGAGATGGGCAGTCTCCTGGATTATCCAGGGGACAATCCTAAATGGAATCACATGTATTATTTATTAAAAGGAAGATGGAAGATTTGACCACACGCAGAGGGAGAAGGTGACTTGAAGAGAAAACACAGAAAAGCCTTGAAGATTGAAGTGATGTGGCCCCAGAGCAGGGAGGATCACGGCTCCCAGAGGCTGCTCTCAGGCCACTGGAATGATAGCCCAGTGATTCTAATTTCAGGTTTCTGACCTCCAGAACTGTGAGAGAATAAACTGCAGTAGTTTGAAGCTGTGTAGTTTGTGGCCATTTGTCATAGCAGCCACAGGAAGCTGATACAGCCTCCTGCCGGACACCTGCGTTCATGTCTGGCTCTCTGGATCATGTGCTCAGACACAAACCTTCGACAGGTGGCTGGTTGCTAGGAGACAGGAAGAAGAGACAGGCTGTGTGCTACCCGAACATAAGGAAGAACAAGAGGCAAACAGAGCCTGCCGTGTGGCTGGAAGGAGGAGAGACCTGCCTTCACGGCATAGTGGCCCTGTCCACTGCTAAAACACAAGACCCGGAATCCCATGCTTCCCCTCTGGCTCCGTTTGGGGGAAAGAAGCAGGCAAATAACAAGGGATTGAAACTGTTGATTCCCAGGTGGTCTCATCCCTGTTCTCCTCCCCCCACAGCTGCCCACACCCACGCGGTGGACAAAGGGAACTTGGGGAACAAATGGTCCTCTCTCCCACTGGTCTGCAGCTGTTCTCATCATCCCCCCTGTTCCTTCTCCACCTTTCTCAACGTCTGAGTCTCCAGTTTAGTTTGTACCATCATCACCATCTGCCCTATAGCTGCCTCAGAGAAGTGGGACCACTCTGACTCCCCTTGTTCCATCACGCCCCCATAACTAATTGGAAATCGAAGCCCTTTTTATTATCCACTAAAAGCATTTATTAATATTTTCTCCTTTTTCTTTCTCCTTGTCTGGTCCCTAGTTGAAGTCCCTGTTCACAGGAGCTTTCCGACAGCCAAGTCTTTGGCTTTTCGGCCCCCTCTGTGATTCCAACCTGCTTTCATTCAAGATGCAGCTGCAATTTTATTCTGCTCTTCACTGTAACCTGGGAACTGCAGCCACACGTCAGATTTCACTGTTGCCCGGCCACACCACGTGATTTCATGACTCCAAGTCTGTATATCTCTTCTCCTGGGCATCATCCTCCATGGCTTCCCCATCAGAGCCTACAGCAAAGGGCTGAAGGGCCATCTCAGTGCCGCCCTTTCGGGTGGAGAGTGGGTGTCTGAGAGGACAGGTCACCGGGAGGATGCTCTTTATCCTTCTTATTATCTTAAGTCCCCGAATCTCTAACAAGTGTCAAGATGGGTGACCTTGTTCCCAGGGTGTCCAGAACATGGTCTGCACAGAGCTGCCGGAACTTTCCTTTTCCTTCCAGAATGTGCGTGTTCATTCCATGTTTTAAAAAGTTTGGTTTACCTTTTTTCTTATTTCATCCTAGCTTGTCATATGCCAATCTCTGCATTTAATGGTTTTTTTGTGGTAAGTTAAAGGAAACACTTCCACTCAAGTCTAGACGGCCACCTCCTTCTGCTCCTCCTCTCTGAGTGTCAACTTCTGCAGGGAAGCCCCTCGAAGCCCCACCCGGCCAGCTCCCTTAGCACGTCCCTCTGCCGCCATGCGTGTGGCTGTGTGACGCTTCCCTTGAGAGTGCTGTCGACATCTTAGAAAACGGGGCCTTCCCCTATGGAAACAGGTCTCCTGACATGCAGCTTTTGATTGAGGACCCAAACTTTGTGGTGTCTCAGCATTGGCCCAGAGTTTTTAAACCCAAAGTGACTGAGTTTCTGGGAAGAGTCAAGGTCACATTTGCTCGGCATCACCAGAAGAAACAGGAGCTCACAAGCGGCTCGGTCCCGCTGTGGAGGAACACAGCCCTGCTTCCCTGGGAGGACTTTCACCCACGGACGTCCACCGGCAGAGCCGCGCCTGTCCCCTGAGAAGCTATTGGCCTCTCTGCTACATGGACCACACTTTTGCTTCAGCTCCAGCTCTGGGCCCAGGTCCACAGTCTTGTTGCTTGGAGATCAGTCTTGATTTCACCCAAAGCACTTTCATTAGCCACAGAAACTTCTACAGGAAAAGACTGGGTGTGCAGTGAGACCTACCATCTGTCACCCGCATGCCCAGGGGAAGAAAACCCATCTCTGCCCTGTTTTCCGGCTGCTGGTTCACTGCAATCCATCACGAGCTGCAGCTCAGAGGTGGCCTAGAGCAATAGCAGCCCCTGTTAGCAGATCAGATGGGAAATCCTGCCTACTCGGTGCGCACGTGGCTGCCGGTTTGACGCATGAACCAACATAGTCTGTAGTTTAGGCCTTCCCTGCACTTGGTGCTGGGCTCACCACCTTGTGCACACCCTAAATGCAGGAGAGGAGGTGATGATGATAGAGTAACAAAGACACAGAAGCTTCACAGTCAGAAGCTCTGAAAGGGTCTGCTCTGCTGACCATCATCGGTCTTGGTATTATCCTGTCTGGGACCACACTGTGCAACCAGCCATCGGCCAAGTGGCAGACGGGGCTGCTGCCCTCTTTTTGAGGGGAAGTCACATGAGTGCCACCTGTTGAACTCAGCAGGAAACTCACCTCTGCTGGGAAGATGGGGAGCTCTTCCTGGCTGGCTGTATAAACATTAGACAGCTAGCCTGGCCGCTCCAAGAAGGCATGTGAGCATGTCTTGGGTCTGCCTTCGGGGCTCTGCAGCAAATCTGGGTGCTGTCTAAGGGAAGGAAGCAATCTCCCTCTGCACAACCTGGGCTTCCCTAACTGTACCTTAATTTGTTTATGTAGAAAATCAGGGGACAAGGACATCCTGCCCTTTCTGACCTAGGTCTTTACCCAGCCCAGTCCAGTAACTGTGGGGCAGGGTAGCAGCCCAGGGGCAGGCTCCTTTGGAAAGTTTTTCATTCACTTGCAAACTTACTCACATCTGTGTCTTGATTGCGCTCCTGTAATCCACGTAATCAAAGGTGAGAACCTTTCTTAGGGAAATTTGGTCCTTTATTTCCTATTTTTATTTTCAGTGAGTGCCCCCCCTCCCCAGACACCTAGGGCAGCCCAGCCACCCATGAAAGCATCACAAACACTTACCTACCTGTTCCTGACATCTCTGGAAGTTTCAGCAAGTCTTGGTATTACCTGACAAGGTAATTAATAGGACTAGGTTCCTATTAATTACACTCAGAAATATGACTCATGCAGAAACAGCACAAAACTAATTGGAAAGAACATTAAAATGAGGTCTGAGGAAGTGAGGGCCTTAAATCATGCCAAGGAAACAGGAGGAAACGATAGCCCTGGTGGTGAGACTTGACTACCAGGACAGACAGTGCAGGGTGATGTACAGGAGGCGGTCGGAGGTAAGAAGCCCAGGCGCAGGCCGGCGCCGACAGTGAGTCATCAGTGAAAGGAACAAGTTTTGTTCTGTGAGATGAAACGTCCAGCCAACTTAGTCCACCAGCTAATTGGTTTTACTGATTCTTTTTTCTTATGGAGTCAACTCATGGGTCTCTCTTTCCCTATTTCATTACCTGTTTTAATTGAAGACTATACATCTCCAACACAACCTTTACCCTAACTCCCCAGGAAGAGTCTGAGCAGTCGTTGATACGTTAATCTGACTTTTATCTGGTATCGTTCTTGGGTGACTGGCAGGGCAGGGTCCAGGCATTCTTGGGTTGGTTATAATTTCAGTCATAATGCTGTCAAATGTCACTCAAAACTCTTAATCGAGTTTACCAACTTCATCTCCCCATTTATGTTCAGAGAAGATTTAAGCTTTCTAGAAGCTTTGTGTCAACACCTCGGCAGTTATTTGCAGGGTCACTTCTCTCACAGGTGGCTTTGTTGTCACATGAAACTGTTAATGAATCGAGGCTACAAAACCTGCAAAAGTGTGAAAAGGTAAAACACGAGAGCTCCGTCTCCTGTGATGTGTGCAGACGGCGCACACGTGACTTAACTCAAAATAAAACAGTCACAAATACCTCATTCAAGCCTTTCAACTAATAGGAAGCGTTGATTGAGGAGGCCAGTTTGTTACCTTCTGATCCTGTTCACAGTGCAACATAATATCGCCCAGAGGAAAGCTCCTTTACACCCCAGAGGCTTCCACCCCAGTTCCACTTAGGCAGTATTGGCTGTATGGGTCTGAGAAGGTATTGATATATGGGAAGTGTATTTCATGGAGACATTTCATAATGACAGAAATCCTTCTGTAAATCATACCACGTTTTGCCTGCTCTGTTAGTTTAATGGTATCTATAGGGCTGGAAGTGACTTTGGGTTTAATTTTTGCACTTCTGTGCAAACTCCTAAGAGGTACATAAATTCCTTCTGAAATAAGAACATTTCATCACAAAAGCTTTCCCCTCCCCAGGCCCTATGCCATATTCCATGCCCAGTGACAAGAATCTTGCTTAAGCCATTAGCATCATAAATCGCTTAGAGAACAAGGTTTGAACGATTTGAAAGCTGTATCAAGTGGAACTGAGCAAATTAGGTCTGTCCCTGTTGTTTTATCTTTATTTATTAATGGCAATAATTCTGTCTTAATCTTCTGTAAAGCATGGAATCAATTATGCGGCATCTAAAGCTCTTTAAATGGATTCGGTCGGCTCTTCCTTCTTCTCCTGTGTGGGGAGGTACAGTTTGCTCGGGGGAGTCATGAGGTCAGTAGGCACTTGTGGTTCCTGGTGCTACACACGTCTGTAGGGCTCACCCCTCTCTCCCAAACAAGACCTTATAATTGATGAAGTGAGCACTGATCACAGTAGACATGGGCACAGTCACTTAAAGAAAGAGAACGGTTTTCAGGCGTGCAAGATGGTAACAGTAGTTTTATTGAAAGTAGGAGCGTGTTTAAAGAAAGAACATTGCAGACTTAGAGACAGGGTCGGCCCTCCCTGTAAGTAAGGAAAAGGGAGGGTTGAGGAGGAGCCCTGGTGCTGCCCACCTGAGCTCTGCGGCCGGAGAGGGAGCCAAGGGGTTTTCAGACTATCTGCTCCCACGGACAGGCCATCCCTTTTGGATGGAGGGCTTAGGAGCCACGGAACCCACAGGAAAGACCGATTTTATTAATCACTATATTCATGCAGCCCCGTCTCTCTCCGTTCCTGTGCCATCGTCACCCAACAACCTTTGGATTAAAAAGTGGATTTTCGAGAACATCTTTTCACTATAGGAAGAAATAGTTTGACTATATGCATTTTGAGTTTTAGTGATGTACTATTAAAAGTTTTTGATTGTGGAAAAATATGTACAATTTACTATTTTAACCAATCCACTATTTTTCAGTACACCATTGAGCAGCATCAGGTATATTCCCCGTGTGGCATTCTCACCACCGTTTCACCCTCCCAAACAGAAATTCTGTGCACATTAAACAACAACCCCCGTCTCTTTTCCTCTCAGTCCCTGGTGGGCATCGTTCTGCTTTCTGTTCTGTAACTTTGCCTTTCTAGAGCCCTTGTCCAGGTAGAATAACAGGACGCTCGTCCCTCTGGTTCCAGCGGCTTTCACTTTGCGTGATGTTTTCCATGTTTATCTGTGTTGCAGTGTGTATCAGAACTCTCCTTCCTTTTTAAGATCGAATCGTATTCCCCTGTGTGTACATATCACATTTCATTTATCTATTCATCTGTGGAGGGGCATATTGGGTTCTTCCTGCCCATTGGCTGTTACAAACAACTCTGCTGTGAGCTTTGGTGTCCATCGGTCTGGTTGAGTCTCTGCTTTTCATTTGTTTACGCATATACTCAGAAGTGGAATTGCTGGATGATAGGGTCATTCTATGTCTGTCTTTTTGGGGAACTGTCAAACTGTCTTCTGTAGTAGCTGCAACATTTTGCAATCCCAGCTGCAATGCACAAAGGTGCCAGTTGTGCCACATCCTTGCTATTTTCCAGTTTTTTCGTAATGGTCATCTCACCGGTGTGAAGTGGCGTCTCACCGGGGTTTTGACTTGCCCTCCCCTAACGATTAGTGATGGCGAGCATCTCTTGTTTCTATTGGCCGCCTATATATCTTTGTTGGAGAAAAATCCATTCAAGTCCTTTGCCTATTTTAAAAATCGGGCTGTGAGATATAATTTCTTAATGTAAATTTATGTAATTTCTTCATTAATCACTGGAATTCCCAGTCAACTTGGCTGAGGGAAGGGATTGTGCTGATTCTGGTGACTTAAGCAGCCTGGCTTACTATTTGGCAGTTATCTCTACTATACACTCAACTCTCCCTGCAGTTGACTTCAGTCTTCCAAGCATGATTACCTTGAGATAGGTTTTCTCTTGAGGTACTGGCAAATCAGAGTCAGAACTTTCGAGGCTGCAAGCCTGAACCCAGACCAGTCTATATTCTCTGCTATGATGAAAAACACTCTCTAAGGTTTCTGGGGGAGGGAGCTCCCGATCTGGATATTTTATAGGTTAATCCACTGTCCAGTACAGCAGCCAGTAGCCATATGTGACCATTTAAAATTAAATTCAAATGAAAATTGAATTTTCATTTCTCCAGCTTTTAAATTTCAGCTACTTGGTAGCTACATATGGCCAGTGTCTACTGTGTTGAACATGAAGCTTTTCCATATCAGAATGTTCTATTTGGCTATGCTGATTTCGAAAATAGGCATTTTTGTTTTTTTTTCTTTTTCTTTTTTTTTTCATTAGACCATAATTGTGTACATTAATTCTATCATAGGATACAGTGTGTTGCTTCCATATGCAGTTTGGAAAACTCTCATCCAACTGGCTAACATAGCCATCATGTCGTTCTCATAATTGTTGTGTTAAGACATTTATATTCAACCTTT
>CAUYQV010178397.1:0-30251 GCA_963574575.1 Galagoides demidoff
TCCCCCTGGGTAGAGTGCCATGGCATCACAGCTCATAGCAACCTCCAACTCCTGGGCTCAAGTGAGTCTCCTGCCTCCGCCTCCCAAGTAGCTGGGACCACAGGCGCCCACCACAATGCCTGGCCATTTTTTGGTTGCAGCCGTCATTGTTGTTCGTCGGGCCCAGGCTGGGGATTCAAACCCGCCACCCTAGGTGTACGTGGCTGGCACCTTAGCCGATTGAGCCACAGGCGCCAAGCCGAAAGGTCCATGCTTTACAGTAGCTGAGAGCCATTTAACTATTTTGTTTTTTAGCAAAATTGACAATAAAGTAAATTAGTTGGCAGTAAATTAGTTGCCTTTTGAGTTTCATAAAAATTCTTTAGCCATTTGCTCATAACTGGCTCAGCTAAAAATAGGTCATGGGACTTGATGACTAGTTGGAGGTGAGAAAAGGTGATGGTAATAGATGCAAATGTCTTCACTGCCCTGAGGTGCTTAGTAGGTACCTGTGAAAGCAACACTCTTATTTATGACGTGGGAGATCAGGGCACTTTTGCTACTTATGAAATCATCCAAGTATGAAAATGTCAGCAATGTAAGTGATTCAAATGAAATTGAAGATAGAAGAATCCTAGACAAAGAAAAACAACCCAAGAATTATTTTCCACATCAGGAAAGCTATGAACCCAAATCTAGAAGGCATATTGATCTGAAGTGCTGACTCTGTAGTTGGGAAAACTCCCAGAAATCGGCAAAGAGCAGAAAATATTAATACAATTATGCATTGACATAAAATACATAATTTGTAAGCCACTTGATTTCTGTTTATAAAGATCCTGTATAGCATTGCTAAAAAGTTCACTACATTGAAAATTGAAAGCTATATTTTTATAGTGTTATGTTTTGTGATGATTCTACCATCTGTGCATTATGAAGGCTGTTAATCTTGCATTCATTTACTGAGCACCTGCTCTTTTCCAGCTACTGCCAAGTGGGATAACAATTGAAAACAGGTCATTTTCATGCAGTGTCATAGGTACTAAAATAGAGATAGGTAAAAACTTCCATGAGAGGAAAAAATGCTTTTGTATTTATTCTATCCCAATTACTAACAAATGTGATCTTTTTGTTTTTTGAGACAGAGTCTTACCATTGCCCAGGTTAGAGTGCTATGGTGTCTGCCAAACTCACAGCAACCTCAAACTTCTGGCTCAAGCAATCCTTCTGCCTCAGCCTCGTGAGTAGCTGGGACTATTAGCAGGCGACACAATGCCTGGCTAATTTTTCTATTTTCAGTAGTGACAGGATTTTGCTCTTGCTCAGGCTAGTCTCAAACTCCTGAGCTCAAGGGATCCTCTCTCCCAGCCTCCCAGATTGCAACTATTACAGGAGTGAGCCACTGTGCCAGCCTACAAATGTGATCTTATCAAGCAATTATTATTTCATTTTATAGTCGAGGAAATTAAAACACAAAAAAGCCTATTTTACGTCCCTAACATCATTCCCACTTTCATCTTCATTTATACTTATGAAGCACTTGCTAAATGCTTGGGCTTGACATTCATTTCCTCACTAATGTTCATAGGAAGGCCCAAGATTTAAAGAAATTCATTCATTCAACATTCAACACTGAGCACCTATTGTTTCCTGGAATACAAGTACGAATAAGATTCAGTCCCTGTCTTGAAATAGATTTAAACCTAACTTATAAATTACTTTCACATGATGCTGGAGCTAGTAAAGGTGGTGCTGGAATTTAAGTACAAACCTATCTGGCTGTAGTACTAGTGCTCACCCCTCTATGGACAACATACACTCATCAACAGGGTCATTCACTCATTCACTGTATCATCTGCCAGGCCAACAGACACAGCCACGGAGTCACCAGGGGATCACACAGCTGAGTAGTGACCCCAGATCTCCAATACTCATCCAGCATTTTCCTTCCACACCACTGCATCCCTTGTGATCCCAAATTGGGCAAACTCCATGGGGAAAAACTGAGTGGGGGCAGTGTGTGGGGTCTCACCTGGTTCTAAGGCCCCACCCAGAAATGGGTAACCTTTGAGGGTCTGAGAACCCACCAGCCACATCCCCTCCCCACTGCTGGAGAGGGGCACCCGCTTCATCTCTCCTCTTTGGCTTCTTTTTCCTGGGCTGCCTGCAAGACGCCAGGGATTTAGTGTAGGCTTTTCTTATTTATTCTTGTCTCCTTGAGGTTTTGCTTATGTGCACTTTCTAGTTTCCAGAGTGCTGAAAGATATATTGTCTTTTTTTCTTTCCAGGCAGCTTACTGCAAAGCTACTTGCAGAAATAACACATTTGAAGAAGAGATGGCTACTGATGTGGCAGGCACTTTAATCTAGAGTTGCCCTTGTGGCACTGTCAGAGCCATCAGTCTCCACCTCCGGGACTTGTCTCCCTTAATGAAGGTTGCACCAAATATTATTTTTGCCTAGATTTTTACATTTTTAGAAAAAGGTTTAGGTTTGTTTGAATACAGTTTAAATCAATTTAATTAAGTATTTGAAAGCCTATTGAAGTGTAACTGTCAATAATGGAATCTCCCAAGTTAGGCTGAGGGTATGACAGGAATGAGGTCGTCCATGCCCTCTAGGAGACTCTGATTTAATTGGAAAAAAGGTTGTTAGGGTAGTGCTTGAGAGCAGAGGTTGGCAAACTTTTCCTGAAAAGTGTCAGATAGTAAACACTGTAGGCTTTGTGGGCCATATGGTCTCTGTCATAACTACCTAATTGCCACTGCAATGTGAGAACAGCCATAGACAATAGCAAACAAATGGATATGGTTATGTTCCAATAAAACTTTATTTATAAATACAAGTGGTGGGCCCAGATTTGCCCGTGATCATAGTTTGTTGACCCCTCAGTATAGGACAATGTCTTGGTTTATGGGCTGCCTATTTTACCACCCTGGCTTTGTCCCTAACTGTGACACTTTAAGCAATCTGCTTAATCCCTCCACGTCTCAAATTTCTCATATAAAGTGGGGATAAGAATAACAATTGCCTCGGGAGGTTGTTCTAAGATTGAGTGAGATAGGGCTTATTTAGAACAGTGGTTGGCTTCTGGTAAGAACTCAATAATGGAAACCATTAGTACTAAGCCAGGAGCCCAATCAGAAGCCTCTGTCTGGTTAGGACACACAGCAGTGATAACAGCTATAGAAGGAGAGACAGGGGAGCTTGAACCACAAATCATAGTAAACAAACCTTCCCCAGACAAACGCGGCTGGCTTTTGCTGTGCTCCCACCATGCCTTGTACATGATGTGTTAGGGCCTTTGGAGGTCCCCCCCAGAGTGACTGATGGCCAATGTCTGTTCCCACTGCATTGAAAGAGTGGCACTGTCTATTTCTGTGATCTCAGGACCTGCAGAACTGGGCCATGTCACGTGATTTGTTAAGTGTTTAGTATTCAAAATAGGTTTAAAAAAAAAATCTAAAATAGCCCTGCGATAATAACCCTAAGATCTACAAACCAGTCTAGTTTTAAGGGAATTTTGGAGTTTTTAAAATATTGCTAACACCTTCCTCCTTTCACTTCAGTTCCTAAACTAGATCTCCGGCATTCTCTGAATGTCTGTTGCCTTTTTCTGAGGGTCAAGGACTAATCCCTGTAATGCTTACAGGGTGTTCTTAAATAACCAATTGCTCTCTGGTTATTAAATGAATAATCTTTTACTCACAGAAATAAAATAAAAACAACAAGCTAAAACTCCAAAGCTGGACAATCTGAGCTTGGCGATTTGATGGTGGTTGGAGGCCACGCCACGGTGCAGAAACCCAGACATACAAAGTGTGGGCCAGCCAGACAACCAGCTTTCCATCACGTGCGCACGGCGGGCACTCTCCAATGCTCTGGCAGGGTGTGGAAGGGCAATGCCAAGTCGGGACATAGCTGACAACCACCTCAGTCCTAACAGACACAGATCAATGGACCTGGCACCTTATTTGAATTGCTTTTGAGAGCCTGGGGTGGGGAAAGCCAACAAACCCTGAAACATAATGTGCTATTGGCCTTGGCCAAAAGCACTTCAGTTGTCTGCCTCTTTGTTTGTTGTGGTGAGTCATTCCAGACAGAGGGAGGAGGGAGTGGGCAGGGAGGTCTCTTCATAAAAAGTGCAGATGAACCAGGGCCACCCCACCCCAGTTCTTTGTGCAACTTGGGCATTGTTGTTCACATCCAGCTGTGCCACAGAATCAGAAATGTAGTAGAAGAGAAGAATGAGGGTCTGGAAGAAGAACAAAACTAATGTGTACCAGTTCATCGGCAAGCACAGTGCTAGATGCTGCTACCATGATCACACTGCATCCTCACTAGAAGCCTGGGTTCTTCCCGTCAGAGCACTTCTCTGTCTTGAATCCTAGAACTGATGGCAATTACCAACTTTTAATCAACCTCTACAAACCTGCAAGAGGTTCTGTCCCTGACTGGTGCAATCTCCCAAAACAGCCGGCACTTGCTATGTTAACTTTTCTTAAACTCAGCATTCTCTCTTTTGCCCCAGGACCTTTGAACACGCTAATTCCTCTATCTGAAACACTCTTCTTCCCATGACTCCATGTCCCTCTAGTCTTTCATCTTGATAACTCAATGCCTGGATCTCAGTTCAAGTTTCCCCCCATCAGGAAAGCTCAACCTAACTCTGCAGTGTAGGCTGAGTATCATAATTAAAAGTTGTTATTTCTTTTCTTTGGACTTCTTACTTCGGTTATTACATGTTTATTAGCAGCAAATAGTTGATGTAGTGAGCATTTTATTACTAACCTTAGCACAGTTCCTGCCTCTAGAGCCATGCTACTAGGATTTAGATCCTATGACCAATACCTATCACTGTGTGAATTTGGATAAATCGCTGTATCTCTTTAAATCTCTGTTTTTGCATCTATGAAATGGGATTGGAATAGTGTCAGCTTCACAGAGCTGTTGGGAGGATTAAATGAATGAAAACACAGGGAACCCTCAGCACAGTTCCTGGCCCTTCACTGATGCTATGTACATCATTACCACTATTATGGAAGACACTCCATAAAGACCCTGGGGTGCTCATGTTGCCACTTGTCCTTGGTTTTGACACATGCTGGGGTTTCTGCTTTCACAGAGGTAGGTGAGATCCTGACTTTAATTGCTCCTGATATACTGGTTATGACAACTGATTTTGCTGTCAGATTGGTTCATGTCTGCCTGATTTTTCTTTTTAATCCCAGAGCCTGTTTAGAGCCCCAAAGCCAACTTGGAGATCACTGGCCCTCACTCTAGTCCAGGCTGTGACGACTGCTCCAGATGAAAGGAGAAAAGGTGACAGTGATGAGGCAGCAAATAAACTTCTATTCCTGGCAACTTGCCATCCACAGGCTGGAAGTGAGTGGAGGTAGAGACCTGACTGACAAATCAATACTCCTACATGCCCCCCAAATATGCTCTTATAATATTTCATCATATTTTCTCTCTACCTCCATCTCCCCCAATCTAGGCAACATTCTCTCAGGTCTTAGGGCCATGGACCAGCAACTTGAGCCTTTCAGTCCTACAAAAAGCACTGAGGAGCATTACTTAGAGTGTTTTCCATTATAATTTTCCCCCTAATGTCAAGCTAGGAATACATTTTCTATACTACCAGATTTTTATTTTATTTTAAACTAGTTTTTAATTATAAAATCAAGATAAATATGCACAGTTAAAAGTTCAAACCAATCAGGATAGAAAACTTATTAAAAACTCTCCTCTAACTTACACATACCTACAGAGTCCCTCCTTTTCTAGAAGGTACCCACATTATGTATTAATGGGAAAAGCCCAAACTCTAAAATAACATAAAGAAGTTTTTCTGAGCTAATATGAGTGGCCTTAACCCAGAGATCCACAAACCCAAGAAGCCTTGAGTAAGTGGTCCTGAGGTCATTGGGTTACAGTTTGGTTTTATACATTTTAGGGAGATGGGAATTAGACGTAAAATCATAAATCAATGCATAGAAGGTATACCTTGGTTGGGCTCCAAAGGTGGGACATCTCAAAGTGGGGGCTTACAGGTTATAGGTGAATTCAGGTTTTTTGACTTGTAATAGATTAAAGTAAAACTCCATCCGAAAACTTAGAGTCTGCAGAAAGGAATGTTTAAATTAAGATAAGAGGGTCAGCTTATCTGTCATGTGATACAATACCAGAGTCAGGATGGAAAGTAAGCCATGTCACACTGGGTTAGTTAAAAAAACTATTAACAAAATTTCATGGTTCGTAAGGCATGATTTAACCTTTGCCTTGCATGGCCTTAGCTTCTGTCTGTGATTTGTCTGAATTCCAAAAGGGAGAGAGTACAGCAAGGCAGGTTCAACCTCATCTCCTTTCCCTTATGGCTGAAAACTCAAGTTTAAGGTTTTCTGGAGTCCACCTGACCAAGAAGGAGTCTGTTCAGTTGGCAGGAAGCTTAGGATTTTATTTTTAGTTTGTACTATAATTGTGTGTCCTTCTAGAAAAATATTTGCCAAATATGTAATTTACACAAAAGTAGGCATCATACATCCATTTTTACACAAATGACACACATACTGCTCTGCACAAGGACATTTCTTTTAATGAAGATGTACCTTTGTCTCATTTAAAAAGGATGAATAGAGATGGAAGAAGAAACACAGACATTCAAAATACCATTTGTTGACCTGTGCTGATTCTTCTAGCATTATTGATACATGACTCATTTTTCCCAAGGTAAGAAAATTCTGCTATTTCAGAAAAGGTCATTAAATAGCAACTAAATAATACCTGTACAGAGTAAGCACTTACCAAGGTTAGCTATTGTTACTGCCATTATCACTATTCATATATTCTAGGAGGGAAGGCTGCCCAGGAAGAGCTGACCCCTCCTTCCTTTGTGCCCATTACCATTCCTTGTAGTCACATCTGTAATACTAGATTTATAATTGTGTGTTTGCATTTGTTTCCTTTTGAATCTTATTTCTCTCTTAAGCCTCATGGACTCTCCAGTACCTGGTTTACAACAGGTAATCACTGTTTTCATTCCTGCTGTGGTTTGAATATCCCCTCTCAAAACTCATGTTAAAATTTAATCTCCATTGTAACAGTGTTAAGAAGTGGGAACTTGAATAGTTGATTAGGTCATGAAGACTCTGCCCTCATTAATGAATTAATGCCATTATCATGGGAGCAAGTTAGTATCCTGGCAGTAGGCTCCTGATAACAGGAGGAGTTTCCTTTCTGTCTTCTGAGCTAGTTTGTCCTTCTGTCTTTCCATTATGGGGTGACCCAGCACAAAGTCCTTACCAGATGCTAGTACCATGTTCTCAGACTTTCCAGCCTCCAGAATCATGAGCCAAGTAAATTTCTATTCTTCATAAATTACCCAGTCTGTGGTACTCTCTTCTGGCAGCAAAAAGCAGACCAAGACAACTCTCAATCCCCTTCTAAGATTTAATACCCACGAAATAGGGAACCCAACACAGGAAAGAAGAGAATCACTAAGTCAAAGGTCCTCAAACTTTTTGAACAGGGGGCCAGTTCACTGTCTCTCAGACTGTTGGAGGGCTGGACTATAGTTTAAAAGGACAGGCAGCAGCTAAGCAGGATAGACAGAGGCGGCAAAAACACCTGGCGGGCCATATAAATGTCCTCAGCGGGCCGCAGTTTGAGGACACCTGACTAAGATGATGGAAGTAAGTTTTAAGACAATAGTTCTGCAGCAGACCAAGAAACAAACCAGAGAGTATGGAGCAGGGGGACAGAGGATGTCTCTAAGGGAAAAGCCCAACTAATAGTGACGTGTTTGATCAACATTGAGGGAACTTCACAATTTTACAAGTGAATCTGGCTATAACTTAATGATATATATAAATTCCCATGAAAAACTAAGGGAATCAAAAATAGTATGATTATTAACTCCAGGAAAACAAAAAGCTCTACAGGAAAGAATATTAAATAAACAATGCTTGTATAGTCAAAAATGTAAACACAAAATAGTAATTTAACCAAAACTTGGGATATAAATACATTTGGAAGACAGTAGAAAGGGGAAATTGAGAAGTATAATAAAGCTTATCATTCAAGTATAAATCCAACAGATAATGCCTATAAAATTGAAAATAAAAGAACACGAAATATCTATAAAAGCATGTTATTTAGACGGTATGATAGTTCCTCAAAAAACTAAAAAGAAAATTATCATACAATTAAGTAATTCCACTTTTAGGTACATATCCAAAAAAATTGAAAGCAGAATCTTGAAGAGATATTATCACACAAATGTTAATTGCAGCATTATCCACAGTAGGTAAGAGTAGAAGCAACTCAAATGTCTATCAAAAAATGAATGGATACCCATGTGTGCAAATTGGAATATTATGCAGCCTTAATAAAGGAAATATTGTCACACGCTACAATATAGATGAAACCTGAGAACATTAGGCTAAGTAAAATAAGCCAGTCATTAAAAGACAAACGCTGTATGACTTCACTTATATGAGGTATCTAAAAATAGTCAAACTCATAACACAAAAATTAGAATTATGGTTACTGGGGGTTTGGAGATGGGGAAATGGGGAGTCATTGTTCAATGGCTATAGCATTTCACTTTTGCTAGATGAAAAAGTTCTACAGATCTATTGCATGGCATAGTGAATATAGTTAACACTACTAAATTGTGCACTTAAAAATGATTGAGAGTAAATTTTATATGTGTTTTTACCACCATTAAAAGAACTTACCAAACTCTACATTAAAATATGGGCAATTTATTGTAAGTAAATGATATCATAATAAATTTGAAAAGAGTAAAAAGAAAGTCAATTATGCAGAGAAAACACTAGAAAAAACAGCTCCTTAAAGAAAGTGTCTCTGGGGTGGAGGGGTGAAACTGGGGCTATTACTTCATATGAGTGTTATGTTCATGTGCTACTTAGAAAAAAGTAAACATTAAATTTAAAAAAGCACTCAAGGACATGAGAAAACACTAAGATTTCAATTGAAAAATAGGTCAAGATTATCATTCAAGAAAGAAATACAAAGAGCTGATAAAAATGGAAAAAATGGGTTCAAACTTATCAGTACCCAAAGAAACCCAAAGACATGCTATTTTTCCTGCCAAAGTACCAAAATATTAATCAAAATGAGTATCACTTAATGAAGGCATGGATGGAAGGGGATGAATAGTCCCACATGTGGTTGCAAACCTCCAAAATGGCAACTTGGAAATCATATTAAGATCCTTAAAGATATTCATACCTTTTCACCCAATGGTTCTATTTTAGGAATTCATCCTAAACACAAAATTGAAGAATATATATATATATATATATATATTTTTTTTTTTTTTTTTTTTTTTGAGGCAGAGCCTCAAGCTGTACCCCTGGGTAGGGTGCTGTAGCATCACAGCTCACAGCAACCTCCAACTCCTGGGCTGAAGTGAGTCTCCTGCCTCCGCCTCCCAAGTAGCTGGGACCACAGGCGCCCACCACAATGCCTGGCTATTTTTTGGTTGCAGCCGTCATTGTTGTTTGGCGGGCCTGGCCTGGATTCGAATCCGCCACCTTAGGTGTATGTGGCTGGCGCCTTAGCCACTTGAGCCACAGGCGCCAAGTCCAAGAATTAAAAATTTTAAATGACATACAAAAGGATTATCACTGCACTATCATTTCCAATATTTTATCATATTTTAATTAGAGAAATGTCTTTATTGACTGGGCAGCCTACTTGAGAGGGATGAAGCAGGAGGAGTGGGTGGCCCCAAGGCCAGGCCAGCCATGCTTCACAGGTGTGTAGGTGATGGAGAACTCCCCTGGGTAGTAGCTGACCATCTCAGGCTTGATCTCTACCAGGTTGAAGGCTTTGCCATTGCCCACACCCACCACTTCTGGTAGGATGCGCCTCCCTGGCTTCTCCTGGGCAGCGCCTCCTTCTCGGCCTTACCAACACCAAGCAACTTGTTGAGGTCCCGGCCATGGCAGATGAACTTTCAGAAGGTCTGCTTATTCTTTTGCTCTACTTTGGCCTGCACGGCCGTGGGCCAGGGACCAGCAGGAGCCCAGCACCCATGTCCCGCAGCCCTGGATGCCCTGGCTGATGTCCCCGCAGGGACACAGCACCTCGAGATCCTCCAAGGAGGTGCACACAGCCTATCATGAAATTGTTTTGAATATACAAAAATAGTTGAAAGAGAAGCAGAATAAGTTCCCATACTGTCCACCTAGATTTGTCTATGATTATCTGTATTCTTGCCCTGCTTTATGTTGGTTACAAAGACTGAACATCCAGTTGAAAAGGCATTCAGGTTTTATTCAGTGGCCAAAGAATGGAGAAGAGGAGTTTATACTTGAGGGCCTCTTCTCCCAAGCAGTGGGGGACTTGACAGTTCAAGTTAGACGCTGGGCAGCAGAGATGTGTGAGTTTGTTCGGAGTGGGATTTCAAATGCAGAAATGTATGAGCTTGTAGGGGGTGGGATTTCAGGTGGAGAGGAGTGTGAGTTTGTATAGGATGGGATTTCAGATACAGAGGAGTGTGAGCTTGTACCGGGTGGGATTTCAGATGCAGAGGTGTGTGAGTTTGTATGGGGTGGGATTTCAGATGGAGAGGAGTGTGAGTTTGTATGGGGTGGGATTTCAGATGCAGAGGTGAGTTTGTATGGGGTGGGATTTCAGATGCAGAGGTGAGTTTGTACAGGGTGGGATTTCAGATGCAGAGGTGTGTGAGTTTGTAGGGGGTGGGATTTCAGAGGAGTGTGAGCTTGCACAGGGTGGGATTTCAGATGGAGAGGTGTGTGAGCTTGTACAGGGTGGGATTTCAGATGCAGAGGAGTGTGAGCTTGTACAGGGTGGGATTTCAGATGGAGAGGTGTGTGAGCTTGCACAGGGTGGGATTTCAGATGCAGAGGAGTGTGAGCTTGTACAGGCTGGGATTTCAGATGGAGAGGTGTGTGAGCTTGTACAGGGTGGGATTTCAGATGCAGAGGAGTGTGAGCTTGCACAGGGTGGGATTTCAGATGCAGAGGAGTGTGAGCTTGTACAGGGTGGGATTTCAGGTGTGTAGGTGCAGTTTTCCTACATGTTTCTTGATACATTACATGTGCACAAAATGGTGGCCATCTTCTCCTAGGGGAGGATTGTTTAGTATTATAATGATACGTTAATGAGTTAAAAGTAACTGGAGGTCGCTGGTCTGGTCTGCATGGTTCTGTATGGCTCTGGACTTTCCCTGGCATCTGGCAGGGTGTCATGTGGCTATTTGGGGGCCATCTGATATCTTTGAGCGATTGTGCCTATAGTTAAAAATACTAAGAAAAACAGTTAAATTTTTTGAATTGTTCCATCAGGGTGATTCCATCCAGGCTGTTCCATCAGCCATCCTGGTGACAGCTTCAACTGTTAAATTGAAATAACATTTTGCCCTATTTGAAAGTAATTTGCCAACATTATGATACTTCATCCCCAATATCATGCCAGTGCTATTCATAATAGCAAATATTTAGACCAAATTTGTATACCAGCAAAAATATAGATTATATGAAAATTATGCAGAGGTTAGCATGATGCCCATGATGCATTTTTAATTACTTTGAGAATGCTTATAGTAAGTATACTGTCAAATAAATCATACGAAAGTCAAATTGTATGACCTTAACTACAAAGCACCAATATTTAACAGTTGTTATGTCTGGGTATTAAGAATATAGGTAATTTTCTGGGTGATGCCTGTGGCTCAAAAGGGTAGGGTGCCGGTCCCACATGCCAGAGGTGGTGGGTTCAAACCTAGTCCCAGCCAAAAACTGCAAAAAAAAAAAAAAAAAAAAGAGAGAGAGAGAGAATATAGGTAATTCTTACTTTTTGTATTAGTTTTTTTAGTTTATAGCAATGTAAAGAAAAATAAAATCTCAGGACCTCTGAACTCCATCTGTCAAAAGGAAAATTAAGCCCAGAAGCTGAGTCACAACTACACAGCATCTTTTTCACAGGTGGACAGCTATTACGTAACAACCCTATGTTATATATTAGCTAGATCCGCAGAGAAAGGCAAAAGTCCTCAGGCACTTTCTGATAACTATTCCCATGAAATCACTCGTAAGTAAATTCTTTATTAGCCTTGAAGTCTTTAAAACTTACATCCTCCCATAAAACAAAAACAATTGTAACTTTAGGTCTGTAATCTAAGTCCAGCTCTTAAAACTAAGTTTGAGTCCATGCTAATAATGTTGATTACAAGCTTATCTTCCTAGCTGTCGAACAAAGCCAAGATGAGATGGCTCTTCCATCCACCCTGAGAGGTCTGACTATACCACTGTTTCTTCCTTTACTCCCTTTTCTTTTCTTGTCCTCAAATGTTCACCTTATCTTATATAAAATGTAGATTCCCTGGGCACTAATGAAAGTGTTACGAAAAGTGAAGCCTTCACCTCACTGCTTCTCCCCCCACTGTAGGGGGACCTGTGTAGGGCAGGCAAGAGTGAGGAACTAGAAACTGGCCCCTGTGAGATGGAATAACAGGAGAGCCACAGTCCCTGGGAGGAGAAACGGAACCTTGCCCTATAAACTTTATGACACCACGGAAATGGGTGAGGGTAAGGGCAACTAGAAACTATGCATTTCTGTCGCTTGTATGTCAGAAGCAAGTGCGGTGACCTGGGTACAATATAGAATCCTTACTCTGCATATAGAAAGAACCAGTCAGGAAAAGTGGAAAAATAAATAAGCCCCTACACAGAGGAGTTCCCGCACCAACCCAGTTGGGACTCCTTCTCCTGTGCCGGAGACTTGCCTATTTCCTTTCTTCTCAATAAATTATCTTGCTTTAGCTTACTTACCCTCTGTGAATTCATTCTTCAATTCCTAAGTCCAAGGACCTGGCAGAAAAAGGTCACCACTTTAAAAAAAAAACTTTATAAATACTAAACCTCCTAAGAACTTATTTGGAATAAAACAGCCACAGATGTGTCAGTGACTAGTGACTTTTCCCAGGTGTACCAAGCTGGCTCAATAAACCTCTATGGATTGAGATACTTGGCTCAGTCATTCATTTCAGCTGTCAGAGAAAACAACCAAAATTCCCAACTGCTATTTTACTTTAAAGAAAAAAAGTCCAAGAGAAGGGATTTGTTCATTCAACAAATGTTACCGATTAGGTTCATTCCCGTGACATCTAATGCCATTTTGGACCCTCACTACTAAAAACATTTCTGAGCTCAAGACACCAGTTGGCAAAAGCTTTCGTAAAGTAGATGGTGAGGTCCTCTAGTTCAGGGTGTCCAACCTTTTTTTTTTTCCCTCTACCACACCTTGGAAGAATAAGAGTTGTCTTGGGCTACACATTAAACACACAAACTAAGGAACACTGAAGAGCAAGAAAAAGATCCATGCATACTTGTCATGATAGGCAGCACCACAGATAAGCAACACAAGTCCTCATGAAGTCGGTATGTGGCCCTGAGACTGCACGTTGGACACCCTTGTCTCTAGCTTTTTGTTGAGTTTTTACCTTTGAGAGAAGTGTGTAGGCTGCCCATCACTTATCAGAAACCAAGAACGAGTGCCTGAGTAAACTCAAGATTGTTTTCATTACTACTTTTCTAACTTCTGATAACCCTGGAAATTGTTCTAAATTCCAACTCATTGCTTCTCTTAACTGCTCTGAATCCCTGTCCCCTTCTCTTGCCCCCGTAACACCTAGTTGGGTTTTAAGACAGAGCTCACTCACCTCCCCTATGAGGGGGGCTTGCCCAAACCCCTAGACCCTGATACTCAGGAGAAGGAGCAAGGTGCTTCATCCACCTCAGGCTTCCTCAGCACCAAGCATGTGTTCTGATAGTGTGGAGCTGTCACCATCACTGGGACTCCTTGCCTCTAGACTCTTAACTCTTGAGGACAGCACCTATTTAACCTCAGTGTCCCTGGGACACAGAAGAGAGTAGGAGTCAGTCAGCAGGACTTGGAATACCTACTATTGTTACTGAACCCCCAAAGGGTCCAAACTTTATCTGGTTACTCCCTGAACAGACAATTATTGAGACAAGGAGGATTGCCATGGCAGGAAGGAATTTTTAATACAAAAGATGTCTGTCAAGAGGATGAGAGATGCAGCCTCAAATCCATCTCCTCCACTAATGCAGAGGGTGGGCTTTTATGCACATAAAAGAGGGGCTGCACGTGTTGGGGCAGGTTGTGCTGAAATTAAGGGACTCTGCATATTAGGCCAGGTTAGGGAGGGATGGTGAGTCTTGGCATCAGGAAGTCTGCCCACGGGCCTTTAGAATCTCAAAAAAATGCTCCTTGCATTTTGCAAAAATGCTGTAATTTCTGGGAAATAATTCAAAAAGGTCAAATAGTTGGTTAAAAGAGGGTTCTAGTTATCAAGCCTTATGTGCCTGAGATTTTAAAATTTGAGAGGGAGAGAGTTATAAAAAAAACAAATAGGATCACTGAAATTTGTTGACAGAGCCAGTTATACTATGTTGCTTAGAAGATCATTCCTTTTCCCAGGAAACTATTTAAAAATGACACCAGAACATTCCCTTGGTTTGTTGAGGTTTCTTAGCATTTTTTCTTTCTTTCTTTTTTTTTTTTTTTTTGAGACAGAGTCTCACTATGTCACCCTCAGTAGAGTGCCGTGGCATCACAGCTCGCAGCAATCTCAAACTCTTGGGCTTAAGCAATTTTCTTGCCTTAGCCTCCCAAGTAGCTGGGACTACAGGTGCCTACCAATACACCCAGCTATTTTTTGTTATAAGTTGTCATCATTGTTGTTTAGCAGGCCCAGGCTAGGTTCGAACCTGCCAGCCCTGGTGTATACAGCTGGCACCCTAACCATTGAGCTATGGTTGCTGAGCCAGAGGTTTCTTAGCTTTAAAGACCAAAATGCCTAAAAAGAAAGGAAGGAAGGGAGGAAGGGAGGGAGGATGGGAAAGAGGATGGGAGGGAGGATGCAAGGGAGGGAGAAAGAGAGGGAAAGAGGGAGGGAGGGATGCCTGAAAAAGGCATAGATTTCCATCTGGCCCCCTAGCAGGAACTCAAAATTTCTGTCTTACCTCTAACCGCGTGCCTCAGTAGGAATAACATAGCCTTCAAAGGGAAAAGAATTGTGATGACACAGATCCTTTTATAGAAGCCTACTGTGGGTAGATAGTATGGTGGCAGGGGACAAATTGGAAATGAAAGCTCCTCTTGTGCTAACACTGAGCTGAATCCACTCTGACAGCAGATTTGCCTCCCTTCCAGGCTTATTTGTCTGTAAAATAGTGCCTGAACCTGTTATCTTCTCAGGACCTAGGAAATGCCATACTAAAAATCAAGAGAGAGGAAGTTCAGAGCTTGTCTCCACCCTGATCACTCACTCAGAACTCATGAGCACCCCCCCACACACACATACACACACCAGACACCATCTCCTATTGTTTTCTGGAGCTTCCCCATATTTGAATGGAAGCTTATCTCAACTTCGAGACCTAGTGCAAATTCCCCACTACAGGGAGGGCAAGGTGTCATGTGGGTGTTTCCTGCAGAGCCTGACACACACAAGTGCTTAATGAATAAGGTCCAGGTACCTGGTGATCTTGTAGCCAGAATCTCTCTCTCTGCCAGGTCCTTGGTCTTGGAGATTTGAAGAATGACTCTATGAACAACCATGCGTAAGCAACAGAATAGATCTTACTGACAGATAAGAAGAAGGATAAGACCTCTGCCACAGTAGAAGGGGGACCCAAATAGGTAGCCCATCTGGGCCTTCAGTCTAGGGCAGAGTTTTTCAACTTTTTTTAATCTCACGGCATACTTGAAACTGTAGTTAAACTTGCACAGCACACTTAAATTATGTTGATAAAAAAAAAGAGTAGAAAAAAGAGCATACTTACTGTGTTTTGAACTTCTTTTGAAAATAATTTAATGATTAATGATCTTTAAAAATTTTCATAGCACACTGGTTGAAAATCATTGGTCTAGGGGTTTATTACTACTTTTCCTATCCTGCAGGCAGGGGGATTTTGGGGAGGTGGAATGTTATAACCATTTGGCACCAGGGGCTTGAGGCCAGAAGTTAATTTTAAAACTCCCCTGTGTAGGAATGTGGCCTTCCTTCAGGGTGTGCTCTCTGCTTTGGGTGTGGCAGCTTAGGTGGAACACCAGTCACATTGGCTTTTATGACCCTGTTTTGGGCCCAGTGAATGTGGTCTGTGTCCAGCCCTGGGAGGCATCAATCCTCCGGGAAATGGGGTCCTTGTGCAGCCCTGAGCGGAAGAACCCTGTATCACTGTTAGCTGCAAGCTCTTGCTCTCTGGTCTTTGCCCCAGAGCCCGCCTAACTTGTGAGGCTGCTTATTCCCTGGGGAGGGGTTTGGTCAACTTCAGTGGCAGGCCGCTGTGGAGTTTGGTACTCTGGGATCATCATTGAAAATAGAAAATGGGCATCAGATTCAAACCCCTACATATTCTCCGTGTCCAGGTCTCTTCACAGTATCTTCACAAACAGGCAGATATAAAATTGGGCAAGAAGATAGGACACTATTTAGAAGAGAGAAGATTTACGCAAAGTTCTGTCATAATTAATCTATTTTGAAACCCTAAGGCTACTGCAGGGTTTGAGAGGATGTCGGGTTGGAATGCACTCTTCTGGTGACCTGTGACCTGCCCCAATAACCCAAATTTAAAAAGGCATAATTTTGGCGGAAAAAAAATACAGTGTAATAAAATTTATAAATATTTTCTTATGGCTTTTCTTCCCAGATGTTTCATATCATTTTTCTTTGCTAAAACTAGGGCACAGAGATGTCGGATACCAACTACTCAGAATAAACTACCTCAGACTTTGAAGGTTACTGATATGTGGCAAAATGAAGAGCTGAGCAAAAGTAGAATGTCTAGCCTCATACCATAATGAAAAGCAAAACAAAGACATGAAACAGTGTGTGTGCTAGTGCCTTTTCTCACTGCCTACTTGCCTGTCTGCTCACAGACAGACTGCCCTGCAACACCTGGTAAATGCACGGTGCCCCAGAAGTGGTTGGCCCCACACTGTGGGGCAGATTTAGGTCCCTCATTGGTAGCTTCCAGCTGTCTTCCACACTTTGAATGCCTTTGACCTCTAGAGTAACCAGAAAACAGATGATGTTTTGCTATGGAAAGTTCTACTTTTGGAAATATGCCCAAGTTTGATATGGGAAAATTTTATATCTATTGCTTAATAATTCCCAACACACATCATAAAACCCTCATGATCCGGGCCCTTTAGTTCACCCCACCAAAAATAAGTAAACTAATTAAAAACAACAAGGGAAGTTTATTTCCCACAGTAAACCGAAAGGGAGAGAAACCAGAAGAGCTAGAGTTCCCAGGGGGCCGGACAGAAGTTTTCACTCCTCTCATTCATTATCCCAAGGGAACTCTTTCCTTTCACTCTCCTACTGCCTCAGCCTCCCAGAGTGCTAGGATTATAGGTGTAAGCCACCATGCACTGCCTTATAAAGATTATTTTGAGTAGTATGTTAAAATATCTATACTACCCAAAGCAATCTACAGAGTCAAGGCAATCACCATTAAAATGCCAACATCATACTTTGAAGAACCAGAAAAAATAGTTCTTCATTTAATATGGAACCAGAAAAAAACCATGTATAGCAAAGGCAATATTTAGTAATAAAAACAAAGCTGGAGACATCACTCCACCAGACTTTAGGTTATATTACAAGTCCACAGTGTTCAAAACAGTATAATATTGGCACAAAAATAGAAACATAGACATATGTAACTGAATAGAAAATAGAGATGAAACTAGAATCTTATAGCCATTTGATCTTTGATAAACCAAACAAAAGCATATGCTGGGGAAAAGAAGCCCTATTCAATAAGTGGTGTTAGGGAAACTGGATAACTACCTGTAAAAGACTGAAACTGGACTTGCACATTTCACCACTTATAAAAATTGATTCAAGATGGGTAAGATATTCAAAACTAAGACATGAAATGATAAAAATTCTAGAAGAAAGTATGGGAAAGACTCTTGAGGATGTCGGTCTGGGGAAAGATTTTATGAAGACGACGTTAATGACAATCACAACAATAACAAAAATAAACAAATGGAACTTAATTAAATTGAAAAGCTTCTGCACAGCTAAAGACATAATAATTAAATAAAATAGACAAGCTTCAGAATGGGAAAAGATATTTGCATGTTGTGAATTTGACAAAGGTTAGATAACTTGGATCTATAGAAAACTCCAATTAATCAACAAGAAAAGAGTAAGGAATTCCATCCATCACAGGGCAAGAGACATGAGCAGAACCCTCTTTGAGGAAGACAGATGAATGGCTAACAAACATATGAAAAAATGCTAATCATCCCTAATCATTATAGCAATGCAAATCAAAACCACCTTGCCATATCACCTAACTCCAGTAAGAGTAGTCCACATCACAAAGTCCCAAAGTTGCCGATGCTGGTGCAGAAAGAGAACACTTTTACACTATTGGTGGGACTGTAAACTCGCATAGCCTTTTGGAAAGAAGAATGAAGAATCCTCAATTAGACTCAAATTAGACCTCCCATTTGACCTCCGCAATCCCACCACTAGGCATCTACCCAGAAGAAAAAATAATCATTTTATCGTAAAGACATTTGCACATTTGCATTGTTTATCGCAACTCAATTTATAATCACCAAGATATGAAAACAATCCAAATGTCCATCAGCCCAGGAATGGATTAACAAACTGCGGTGTATGCATACTATGGAATACTGTTGGGCCATTAAAAAGATGGTGATTTTATATATATATATATATATATATATATATATATATGTATGTATGTATGTATTTATTTATTTATTTATTTATTTTTTGCAGTTTTTGGCCAGGGCTGGATTTGAACCTGCCACTTCTGGCGTATGGGGCTGGACCCCAATGACTTTATATCTTTTATATTAACCTGGGTGGAGTTGAAACACATTGTTCTTAGTAAAGTATCACAAGAATGGAAAAGTAAATATCCAATGTACTCAATATTAATGTGGAGTCAGTAGACAATCTAATACACGTCTACATAGAGAAAAACTCAATTCAGTTTATGTGTGGGGGGGGACAAGGAAGAGGGGACAGGGAAGGCGGGGAGACGATTGCTACTGGTGTGCTCCATTTGATGGGCACAATGTAAGGGTACATGGCATACCTTTTGGGTGTGGGATACAACTATAAGAGGGACTCGACCTAAAAAATGCAAATATTGTAACCTAGTTGTTTGTACCCTCACATTAACCTGAAATTAAAAAATATATATATTTTTGAAATAAGACCTTACAGATTAACTGGCCATTGAAAAGAACTTTCCCTCTATTTGCATGAGCCAGACTGACCTGATTCAAAGATCAAAGGGGATAATTACTTCCCTTTCTCTGTCTGTTATCTCAATATATTGCTGGGAAGAAGATCATTTAAAACATAATGCCTGCTTCTCAGATTAATTTATAAATTAATCGGTTCCCTCTTCTATTCATCCTCCCTAGCAACAGTTTTTTGCCCCTTAAATAGAATTATCCTTATTCCTCCCTCCTCCCTCTTTAAAAGTGTGTATAAAAATATACTGAGTAATCACTCTTGTGACTCTCCCCATGCCCGTGGTATTGGTAAACATTTCTCTTATTAATTTGCCTTAATTGTGAGTTGACCTTTCAGAGAACTTTTAGGAAGGGCAAGTTTCCCCTAGTGGTGGTTGATGACTCTCCATTATGCCTCAGTCCTCAGCCACAACTCTAGTTCTTTTTACTGTTACTTTGTACACAACATCAGTCCTCCAAATTTAAAGAGCATCAGAATCCTCAGAAGGGCTTGTCGGGGCACAGACCCCTGGGCCCTACCCAGAGTGTCTGATTCAGTAGGTTGGGGCAGGATGTAAGAATTCACATTTGTAATAAGTTCTCAGGCAATGCTGTTGTTGCTGCCCCAAGGCCACACTTTGAGAACCACTGGCCTGAAATTTCAGATCCAATCCCAATTTGTTTTAAAGCAGTACTACTTTGCTGTCTTTTACAAAGTGGGTGTCCTTGGCCCCTTAGGCAAGCCCCTTCAAAACTTCACTTTGACTCTTAGGAAGAGTAGTAAAATTATGACATTATCCTAGAAAAACAGATGACGTTATAAAGTAACAAGAAATGCACAGTGTTTAAGCCTGGAGAGGAAACGGCAAAGAATCTCAAGGAGGAAGCTGACCATGTACAGTCCTCCACAGAGGGTGGACAAGGTTTAAAGGCTTGACAGATGCAAGGAAGGGTTTCCAAACAGTGAGAGCACGTTGGCAGGCACCCTAAGGAAGGCTATGGAAATCCTATCCCCAGATGCCTCCAAAGCCCTTCAGGCAGGCTCAATGACCATCCCACTTGCTCAGCTTGAACCTGGACAAAACTATACATAACTGAAACGGTGATGACTGATTTGACTCTCATTCTCTTCCAAAAATTTTGCTAAATGTTATATATTATTTAATATTATTCTCATAACAACTCTATGAAGTTGGTGCTAATATTACCTTCATTTTACAAATGAGCAGACTGAGACCACAAAGGCCTTTTGCTCATATGCCTGGGGAATTTGAATTCATTTCCATGTCTGTATGATTCCTTGTCCCAGTTTCAGGTGATGCATGAAGCCATAATTAGCTATTGGAATTTTGTATTTTCAGATTAAAGAGTCATTCTTGTCCTAGGAGGTTGAGAGGAGGAAAGTTCCCCATAACAGAATGAAAGGCACATGATCAGTAAGTTTGGCTAGGCTGTGGGTGAGGGGGTGGGGAAGGAGTGCTGGAGGCAGGAAGGCATTGGCCAGTGAGGAGTGAGGGACCTGAGGAGGCTACTCTCAAGAAAGTGGGGAGAAAGGAAACGGAGCGTATAGTATATTCAATATAATACTTAAAAAATGCATTTGAAAACCTATTCCTTCTCTTATATTTGCTACCATAGCAAATGGCCCCACTAGCAGTCACCTGAGCGGAAAACCCAGAAAGCAACTTCCCCTTCTCCTTACCCAATCTCTAATAGAAGACAAGTTTCACGAAGCTAGAGACTGCCCAAGTTGTTATGTTATATTCCCACCATTGGTAATGTGCCACAGAAGCTGAAAATTCCCTTTAAATGCTCTTGTTCCTTGCATAAACCTGATAAAGTCTTCGTGGTTCTCAGAATGAAGTTGGTGCTCCCTGGAAATACACAGGCTCTTCTTGGTCTGTCTGCTGCCCAATCTTCCCTCCCTCCTTTCTACAGCCTTCTTGTCTGCTCACTTGTAACGGAAGCTTTAACCTTCCACCATGAACACACATACACACATTTTGGGAATTAACACCTGCATTCCCATCCAAGGCCAAAAACAGAGGGGCAGGGGAGTGTCCTTTGTTCTTTGAATCACAGGAATTGACCTGGCAGAGGCCACAAGATTATCTTCACCAGAGATGCTATAGTTAAATGGCAACAGCCTGAAGCTGAAAACTCCCTTTAAATGCTCTGTATCTCTGATTGTAGTTAGGTTGATGGTACTTTTTGATGAGAGTTTGACATCCTCCTCATTTGCCAGCAAATTAACAAACTTCTTTCTCCTTTTTTCAAATCACTTGTGCTTTTTCTTCTGATGTGGCCTTGGGGATAAGTGCCAAACTTTAATAACACCCTGAAGCTGTTCCTTGCTGCTCTCAAGGTTCCACATGTGGCACAGAGCCTGTTTCTTCCCAGAATCCTTAAAATGATGACCTGACCCCCATTTCTCAATCAACTGCCACTTAATTTTTCAGGGTTCAACTTAGACGTCACCTTCTTCAGGAAATTTTCTTGGATCCTAGTCTAATGCTAAACCTTTAGGCCCCTCTTCTATGTTCCTATATCTGCCCGAGCACTTCTCTGTTGTATCACTGTCAACAGAAAATAACCTACACTCTGTAACATAATTTAAGGAGATTTATTCTGAGCCAAATATGTGTGACCATGGCCCAGAGAGTCATGTCCAAGAGTGAGTGGTCTTGCTGTGTTTGGGTTATAGTTTGGTTTTATACATTTCAGGGAGACATAAAGTCATAAATCAATATATGAAAGGCAAACATTGGTTTGGCTTGAAAAGGCAAGACATCTTGAAGAGAAATATTACAGGTTATTGGTGGGTTTAATTGAAGATTCTTTTATTTGTAATTGGCTAAAGAAAGGAAGCTTTGTCTAAAGCCTTGGAATGTTTTAAGATAAGAAAGTCTGTTAAGCCACCAGGTATATACTTGCAGGCATGGTTTAAGCTTTGTCCTGCATAGACTTAGGCCTGTTAGTAAGCTACGGGTCTCTCCAAGAATGGAAGGGGAGCATGAGGAGACATGTCTGACTTTCCTTCTCATGGCCAGAAACTCAGCTTCAAGGTATTTCTGGGTCCCCTTGACCAAGAGAGAGTCCATTTAGTTAGCTGCGGGGGGGGGGGGGGACTTAAGATTTTATTTTAGTGCACAGCACGCATCAATTTTCTTATCTTCTTGAGGCTGACTTTATTCTCAGAGCATAAGACAAGCCTGATACATAGCTTAATGATTATTTCTTGAGTTGACTTAAAACTGTAAGAACCAAATTGTTCTCAGAGCATCTGTGTTAAGCACCTCACAAACCAGGGCTGAGGATAGCATAGCCAGGACAAGGCCAAATGCATTTCACATGTATTGAGTACCTGCTTAGTGGCTGGGAATGACATAGATATGGAATGATGCTTTCTAGCATAGAGCTCTTGTACTAATGGGGAGGACAAGTCACAACACAGTTAAGCATCCTTACCAGACAGACAAGCTCTGAAGGTCTTGCTCCTTCCTGCAGGGAAGTCTTTCTTCTCCTGGGGCCTAGAAGTGGAGCTTGTGCCAATGTAATACCTGCATTTCACCCAGTGCCCTTCTAGGTCCATGGGGAAGGCAGAAGGCAGGTGTAGAGCTAATCTCAGAGAAACCTCAGGGCTCTGCACTTTCACCATTACAGTATTTCAGATACTCAGCCTAGTCTCCAGAGATAGGAGTATGAGTTCTGCCTCTGCCTCAACCCCTTTAAGACATCTCAGAGCCTTTCTTCAATCCCTTAACAATGGCAATTAAAGAAAAAAAAAAGCAAAGCAAAGCTCCATCCAGCCATCTGAAACTAAAGAAAATGTCCCCAGGCCATTTAGCTTTAAGTCAGATGACAACAACAGAGGAGACCTTAGTATTTGTCAGGTTCAAAGAAAAAATATCTTAAATCTAGCAAGAGATCCAAATCTGTGTCCCAACACAGCTGGTTTCAAAGAAAAGGTTATATTATTTGTTTTCTAATATTTGTATGGCCCCAAGGCTAGGCATTCAGCATTTGGCTGCAGTTGCTTGCATAAGGAAAGAGGTCTGGAGAGAGGAACATGTCTATATAAGGGGACTAAGTCTGGGGTATCTGCTGATTCAAATGTGCAGCAGTCACTGAGCACATCTTTCTAGCCAGGTTCCATGTTGGGCACCAGTGTGCAAGGACGAATGTTATAGCATGGCTTACGGTAATCAAAATCTGTAGACAATTTAAATTTAAAAGTCCATTGCTAACAGGCTACTTACAACAAAGAACCCCCATAGTATGGAGTATCGGGCAACTATTAAAAAGAATGTGCTAATATGAATTGATCTGTAGGTTGTGTCATAAGAAGAAAAGAAGGTACAGAACAGTATGCATAGCTTCTGTTAGCACAAAAGAGAGTATCTATCTATCTATTGGCAACTGAAGAAATGATGATGTTCATAAATTTGGAAAGGAGAGTTCTATCTCTCATAAAGAGTTAAGCCCACAGGTAGCTATTCTGACAGAGGAAGAAGCAGTAGCCTTGGGCAGGAGCTGAGAGCACGCACTTCAAGAGGGGGACAATGAGAGTGGGAATTTGTGCTGAGCAGGGTGGCCAAATATACATATTTAACAAACTGTAAGAGCAGTCCTGAATATTTATGAAAGGAGAAATAGGCATATGCACAATTGAGCTTCATGGTACTTCATGGCATCCATGTTCCAAAAATGGCAGCCTTAGAATGATCAAGATGATCTTGGTATGGAGATAACACTTAGATACAAAGGCATGAATGGCAAAAGAAATAATTAAGAAGCTGGATTTGGGTGGCACCTGTGGCTCAAAGGAGTAGGATGCTGACCCCATATACTGGAAGTGGTGGGTTCAAACCCAGCCCTGGCCAAAAACTGCAAAAAAATTTAAAAAAAGAAGAAGAAGTTGGATTTAATTAAAATTAATAACTTCTCTGTGAAAGATTTTTTTTCTTTTTCTTAGAGACAGAGTCTCAAGCTGTCACCCTCAGTAGAGTATTATGGCATCACAGCTCACAGCAACCTCAAACTCTTGGGCTTAAGTGATTCTCTTGCCTCAGCCTCCCGAGTAGCTGGGACTACAGGCACCTGTCACAATGCCCAGCTATTTTTTGGCTGTAGTTGTCATTGTTGTTTGGCAGGCCCAGACTGGATTCAAACCTACCAGCTCCCTATCTGCTGAGCTACAGGCACTGAGCTGACACTTTTTTTCATAAAGAACGAAAAGGCAGGGGTGGCGCCTGTGGCTCAAAGGAGTAGGGCGCTGCCCCCATATGCCAGAGGTGGCAGGTTCAAACCCAGCCCTGGCCAAAAACTGCAAAAAAAAAAAAAAAAAAAAAGAATGAAAAAGCAAGCCACAGACTGGCTGATAAGGGACTATATATAGCATGTACAAAAACTCTCAACACTCAACAATAAGAAGACTCAGAAAATGGGTAAAAGACACGAACAGACACCTTATCAAAGAAGATACACAGGTGGCAAAAGTATTAAAATATGCTCAATATCACATATCATTAAGGAAATGCAAATTAAAAAAGCAATGAGATACCACTGTACGCCTATTGGAACAGCCAAAATCCCAAATACGGGTGAGGATGTGGAGCAACATCACTTATTGCTGCTGGGAATGCAAAATGGTACAGCCATTTGGGATGTCAGTTTGGCAGTTTCTTACAAAACAAAATATACCCTTAACCAGACACTCTAGACTGTGCTCTTTGCGACTTACCCAGCAGTGCTAAAGACTTATGTCTATGCAAAAACCTGCACAAGGATGGTTATAGCAGGTTTATTCAAAACTGCCAAAACTTGGACGCAATCAAAATGTCCTTCGGTAGGTGAATGATGTGGAAATAGAAAACCATCAAATGAGAAAATCAAAGGCTAGTAGTCAGAAATACCTAAAGAAATAGAACCAACAGGATATATATAGAAAGGGATTTATTATGACAGTTGGCTCATGCAAGTGTGAAAGCTGAGAAGTCTCACAATCTGCCATGTGCAAATGTTGTAGTTCTAATTCCAACTCAAAGGCTTGAGAACCAGGGGAGCCAATGGTGCAGTCCCAGTCTGAGTATGAAGGCCTGGGAAGCAGAGGGGAGGGTGTAAATCCTGGTCCAAGTCAGAAGGCCTGAGAACCAAGGGCATCGATGTCCAAGGGGAGAAGAAGATGGATATTCCAGATGAAACAGAACAAATGCTCCCTTCCTTCACTGTTCTACTCAGCAGCAGATTGGATGGTGTTCACCTGCATTGATGACAGTGATCTTTATTCAGTCTACCAAGTCATATACTAATTTCTTCCACAAACACCCTCTCAGACATAACTAGAAATTATGTTTCACCAGTTATTGGGGTGACTCTTAGCCCAGTCAAGTTGACACATAAAATTAACCATGACAGCTATTTATTCTGAATTTGCTATAGCAAAGGGGAAGCTGCAGGTGGGCTAATGGAGGAGCAGGCATCCTACGTGGTTGGTGTACCTGGCTTTCTTTAGTTGGCTATAAGCTGGAAGCAGGCACAAAAATTAGGGAAGCTGTCAGTTATTGATGTCCAAGGTGCTGACCATTGGGACCTATTGTTATAGAAGTCATTGTTTGGCTTCCAGGATTGTCACTAGAGATAGCAATCTGGCTTCCTGCACATCTACTTGGCTGGCTTCCTGGCTTGTGTATTATAGATAATGGGATTGGTTTCCTGGGCAGGTTGTTGCAGGTTGTGGGTCAAAGTTCTCTTTTTATATATGGCCTGGCCATTGTCCATTTGCATATTCAGTGTCCCAACAAATAAACTATGTGACATCCAGACAATGGAATATAATTCAGCACTAAAATGAAATGAGCTATCAAGCCATGAAAAGACATGGAGGCAAATTAAGTACATATTATTCAGAAAAGAAGCCAAGATGAAAAGCCTACCTACTGTATGATTACAACCATGTGACATCCTGCAAAGGGGAAAAACTAGGGAATGTGTAAAAAGATCAGTGATTGTCAGGGGTTGGGAAGAAGGGATGAGTAGGCGAGCACAGAGGGTTGTTAGGGCAGTGAAATGATTCCATGTGATACTGTAATGGTTATAAATGTCATACCCAAATCGTCCAAACCCACAGAATGTGTAACACCAAGCAAGAGTAACCCTAACCTAACCTAAGCACTCTGAATTACGCCGTGTCAATGCAGGTTCATCAATAGTAACAAATGCACCATGGTGATTGGGATGTTGATAGTGGCAGCAGCATGGGGAGGGTATTAGGGAACCTTTTGTACTTTCTGTTCAATTTTTCTGAGAACCTAAAACTATCTGAAAAATCGAAATTTAAAATGAAATAAAGGTTTTAGAAATGGACAGTCACACATTGTCCATTTAGTACAATATTTTGAATGTACTAAATGATAGTGAATTATTTTAAAATTTTAATTAAAATATAGTGGAGCTAATTTTGATATTTATAAGATGTTAAGTATTTAAAATATTTTAATGATTTTAGATTACTTTAAAATGGTTTATATTATGGGAATTCCATCTCAATTTTTAAAAAATGAGCATATACTAAAACAAAACAAAACATATAGTGAGCTTCCTAGCCTCTGACTAAGCTGCTTCGTTGCCGGGACTCAGACATGTCCAGGCCTGCCTGGGTAGTCCGGCCTGCCATGCTGGGAGAGATGAGGAAAGGTAAGGCCCAACCTGGGAAAGGATCTGTGCCCAAGGGAGTAGAAAGGAAGCAAGCACTGTCTAGTAGGTCAGAGAAGGGTGATTCAAAACACAAATCAGTTTCTGACCCCCACATTTCTCTGGTAAACTGCATAAATCACCCTTGACATAAGTAACTCCTTAGAAAAAGAATCTGTCTTTCATTTCCTAAGGCATCATGCCAGGGGGACCAGGTGTCACTGGATCAGAGGAGACTGCACCTAAGTAGGCAAGGCATAACCATTTCCTATCAGTCCTCACCAGAGGACTCAGGACTATGTAAAAAGCAGGACTTTACCAGTTCCATGTGGCTGTTTCCACAGACAGCATCTTGCTGTCCTTTATGGCTCTGCCCAAACCAGACTGTGCCTTGCACAACATTGATGACCATCTGGATCAGCCCAGAACACTCTCCCTGTCCACACTGCTCTCCTGGCCTTGTTCATAAACCCCTTCCCTATGCCCTTTTCTCTTGATGTTAAATGTTACTGTTAGGTGTGAAAATTCTATTCTGTACAATAGAAGTATACTTACCCAGTAAGTATACTGCTGTACTGACTGACTTGTGAATTGGCTTGAGCCTGTGTCCCCACAGTTCTGACTACTAAGGGAACGGTAGCCCCGAGAAGAACTGCATGCAGCTCATGGCTTTTATGACTGAATATGCGTCATTAAAAGACTGACCTTGTAGAAAGGTTGTGTGTGAACTTGGTAATGTCTGACCTTGCACCGCTCATGATAGCAACCAGTAACACATGTCTCTTTGTCCTCTGAGCCTATGGGCAGGGTCACCCCAACCTTGACCATCAAGAATGCAGTGTTCTGGTTGTTCTCACCCCACCTCTAGCCAGTCCACTGACAGCCCTGAACAAGGGACACCGTTGGGCATCAGGCCTCATTTTCCCAAAGATCTGGGTCAAATCCACCCAAGCCAGTCTCCTGGCAGAGGCCTCCCTCTGATGCTAATCCAGTGCGGCCCTATTCCCTCAGAACATTTTTAACTTTTTTTCTTTTCTTTTTTTTTTTTTTTTTTTGAGACGGAGCCTCAAGCTATCCCCCTGGGTAGAGTGCCACGGCATCACAGATCACAGCTCAGAGCAACCTCCAACTCCTGGGCTCAAGCGAGTCTCCTGCCTCCACCTCCCAAGTAGCTGGGACCACAGGCGCCCGCCACAACGCCGGGCCATTTTTTGGTTGCAGTCATCATTGTTGTTTGGCGGGCCCGGGGTGGGGATTTGAACCCGCCACCTTAGGTGTATGTGGCTGGCGCCTTAGCCCATTGAGCCACAGGCGCCAAGCCATTATACAAATTTTCTATCAGATGTTCCTGAAAATACATCTCATCACTACGTTACTGATTTAACCCTAAGTCACCTAACAGTGAGAAACAGTTTATCACGTATGAACTGAATACGTGGTATGCCCAGAGAACTGAATAAAAAGCACCTAGTGTAAGTCTGGGCACCGTGGCTCATGTCTGTAATCCTAGCACCCTGGGAGGCCCAGGAGGGAGGATCATTTGAGCTCCAGAGTTGGAGACCAGCTTGAGGAAGAGCAAGACCCCATGTCTACTACAAATAGAAAAATTGGCCAGATGTGTGGAAGGTACCTGTAATCCCAGCTAGTCGGGAGGCTGAGGCAGGAAGATCGCTTGAACCTAGGACTCTGAGGCTGCTGTGGGCTAGGGTGATGACATGGCGCTCTAGTCTGGGCAACAGAGTAAGACTCTGTCTTTAAAAAAACAAACAAACAAATAAAAAAAACCAACTATAGTGTTTGATATCTAGTAAGGGTCCAGCAAAGGGTGGCTATTGCTTTTAGATTTAAATTAAACATACAAATTAGACAGAAAGAGAATCAAATCTAGTTACTTTCTATATACCTATAATAAAAGCATCTCAAATGTTATTCATGTTTATTATTTAATGATTAAAGCAGCCTTATAGTAAATGCTTCCTATAAATTATGGAATACTAAGGCCCTAAGAATCTTTTTTAATTCTGTAATTAAGAATGCCCCAGTGACAAGTCTTAGCATATCACCACTATTAATTTTATTTTTCATGGCACTAACTTCATTAAACTGACCTCCCAAATTATCCATCAAACCCACTTCTCTTCTTGTATCTTTTATCTTGGTGAATTCATAATCCACCTGACTCCTGACATTCACCAGATCTAGACATAAATTGCCATTTCTACTAGTGCTGAGTTCATTCTAACTCAAACGATCTGCTCACAGGCACCACTGAGGGGCAAAGCCAACTTGACTGAGGGCCGCCCAGCAGTCAGACACAGTTCGCTGAGAAAGCTATGGGTCTGTGACTCAAGGTCAGTCCATGATCCCGAGAACAGACAATGCAAGTATGATGTGGCTTCATACATGAAAAGGAGTGAAGCCCACGACTTTCTCCTGTTCTCAAGATTTCAGCTGAGAAACAGAACAATTTCGGAGTGAGAGCAAGAGCTGGAGCGGATGGGGTAATGAGGAAAGCTGAGTACATTAGAAAGCTTCCAACAAGACTGGGGGGCAGGGTGGAAAATAGGGAGAGACTGAGCAGAAGGGACAAAAGGGAGAAGCAGGCAGATCCAATAACCAAGCAAGTAGAGAGTCCCAGAAACTCCGGCTGCCCCAGGCCTTGGATCGGAGCAGTTTTCACACCATCTTCTAAACTCACAGGGACCCAGCCAGGGAATATGGCTGCCCCTGGATCCCTGGGAGAGGCTCTAGTTTACTTGATTCCAAGACATCCATTAGTCCCGTTCCTCCCACCAAACTTGAAAAAACCACTCTTTCTCTCATCAGTGATTTACCAAATTCCATCAATTCTCCCTCTGAATTCCACTTCTGAAATCTCACCAGTCTGTTCCTTTTTATCAAATCTCATGAGACTTTTTCCTAGTCTCTCCTCCTTCCTCACCTGGATGACAGTGTCTTACTTTGTTTCTAAAGGGGCACAAATGGACAGACCACAGGATGAATTCAGCTGATGGGTGTATTTCACTTGTCCCGTCAGTGGCTAAATTTATGTTTTGTGTTCGTCTGCCAACATTTCAAAATATGGAGATACAACATTCAAATCCAATTTCTGATTTTCTTCGAAAGAAAAAAAAAATCAGCTCAACTGACACTGAAAAATATCAAAATAATGACAGAATAAACATCTGAAGCCGAGTGGCCTCTGCCTACTTTAGATAAGCACACGCTTTCCCATTTTTATTTCATTTTTTCATAACCTGTCACCTG
>CAUYQV010178398.1:0-24208 GCA_963574575.1 Galagoides demidoff
CTCCGCCTCCCAAGTAGCTGGGACCACAGGCACCCGCCACAACGCCCGGCTATTTTTTGGTTGCAGCCATCATTGTTGTTGGGCAGGTCCGGGCTGGATTTGAACCCGCCATCTTAGGTGTATATGGCTGGCACCTTAGCCACTTGAGCCACAGGTGCTGAACCTGCCTGGAGCTTCTTTATCTCCCAAAAGGAAGACACAGCCCCAGTCAGAGTTCTAAACAAAGCACCTTCCATAGCACCTTCCATACAATCTTCTCGCACATAGAAAGATCTTAGTAACCCATAATTTAAATACGTGGTACATTATGGACATACACACACATATGCACATGATATATAATATAAATGATTTCCTTTGTAGCCAAAAAAGATAAGAAGTCATTGAATTGAGATTCTAGAAATCTGACAGATTCACCTGGCATTTTGCCTTGTGTTCATCCTCTTGTTCCTGCCAGGAATGCAGAATTGATGCTACTTGAATGAATGGAACTGATGATTTTGCACTCAGCATTCCCCCTACTACTTTGTCTTACCCTTATTAATTCTGCATCTAATTCCAATAACTATTTTTATGAGATACTATGTGCCTTTAAAAGGCTATTGATGGAAATGACCTACTTATTTGGTAGTACGTATTTACAAAATATAAAAACTGATTCTGATTATCAACAAAAAGAGGGATGGAAGGGGAATTATTATACTGTGCAAGGGCCAATGACTCAGGATTAGATTATAGGCAGCCAAGGATGATATCCAAAATCATGCCCAGAAATGATATGCATCAGCCACTTCCTCTGCCTATGTAGGGCCACTGTACCACTTCTGCCTCCATTGCCAGACCTTCAATGTTGCTGCTGTAATTGCAACATTGCTGCTTTGAGGAAGCTTAGAGGAAGCTGCCACCCTGCTGCACCATTTCTGCTACAAGGATTCCTATTTTCTTGCCCCACTAGCCATCTCTGGACATACTTGGAATGACTGTGTCTGATTGGTGGAGCTTAGGTCACATGTGAATGCTCTTGCTGCAAGGGAGCCTGGGAAATGGTCTTTCCCACGAAGAGTCATAAGCTGGGAAATTCTTCAAACATAGCAAGAGGACTTACATGCTGGGCAGTTGCACAGTATGACAGATGTCTCTTTTGCTAGTTTAGGAAATTAAATATCATACAATTTTCACTTCCTTAAAACATTCTCTTCTTCATATATTTTAAAATCATAAGAAAATTGGTTAAAAATAATGAATTTGCATCCTAGCTTAGAAAAAAAAAGCCTATGGTTTCCTGGCATAAAAAGTATTTTCTCAAAGTCTCTAGATCTTGAAGAGCCTAGACAAATTGATTCTGTGACTCTGCACATTTTAATGAGGAACTGATATGTGGATGATGGGTAGCTGTAGAACCACTTGACCTTGTCTAGACTAGCTGACTGGATTTTATCTCAATGTATGTTCATTTCTGGAGATTCACTAATTTTATCTTGAGAATTTAGACATAAAATAGATTCTTGATTAAAGGAGGGGCTATTTACAAGGTGTAGAATTCCTTAGAAGAAACAAAGAAGGAAACCCAGGAGTCAGGCATCTGTCAGGGAGTGAGAAGACACTGGTGATATCCTCACTGTATACCCTCCATCCTCCTGGCTTTAGCACCACATGGCAGACAGCTCCATGCAGTGCTCCTGGGTCCCACATGAAGGGCAAAGACAGATGACTCAAGGCATTTCTCAACTTTGCTGCTCGGGAGTTTCTCCAAAGCTGCAGAAGGCCAGTTAGCCATCACAGGCACAGTGGACAAGTTTTATTGTTTCCAGGAGTAACCTCAGTGAACAGTGAGTAGAAGTTAGTGGATAATGCCTGAACTCTTCAGTCTCTGTGGAAATCATTTGAGGCCCACATTCACAGTTCACACTCATGGTGTCCCCAAAGCAAATGCACCCCAATTTCCCACAACAATTGCCAGGTTATTAGTAAACACTCTAATGGCTTTTCTTTCTTATTCTTGAACTCAACTCCCACGTCAACTCCCAACATTCAAGTTCTTTTCTCGGGTGATGCTTTCAAGTGAACCCAAACAAAGACACAGATAGAGAAACCCAATCACTGCCAATCTGCAGTTTGACATGGAGGGAATGGGGGGAATAAATAACCCTATTTATCTTCTGCCACCTTCGATGTCCTGCCACTGCCTCTTGGAAGCCAAAGATGAGAAAACCCAGTTTGATGTGGTCTGTAAAGATCAGCCTTCTAGGGCCCAGAAAAAGACAGAGAGGGGCAGAGAGTGGACTGGAAGGAGCAAAGAACAACTCTTCCTCCCTTCTGTGTCTCACTGTCCACAAAGCGTTCAACTGTTGTATCATGTTAGGGAAAAGAATTCAGTGACACCTGTCAACTGAAATCTAAAATTTTGGTTACACTTGTGCTCTTCTTAGGAGGCAGTGGGAGAAATCAGAGGCAAAGAAACAATTAACATAAAACATAGCATCTAAAGACCTCACGTCCATGCCTCGTCATTAGGTCTAAAGTGATAACCATAATTTCCTCCTTCTGCCACCCATTCTATGCTTCCCATGCCTTAGCCAGTCTCTTGGTTGGATGAAATCCTTTACCTATTGGGACTCAAACCATCACAGCCACAGGATTTGAGTTCTGGAAAGAGACCCCAATCTCTCTTCATTTGGATACTGGAGTTTCCCAATGATCAGGACAAAGAGTAATAGGAGATGCCCCTGGTCCTTTATGTTTAGAATCCCCCAAGTTTGTAACCTAATTCTTCTTGCTTCTGTTGTGTAGCATCACCCTAATTTTCCTTACTAAACTTATGACTTCCTTATCTGTTGGTTCAGGGATACCAGGTGCCCATAATGGCCAGCACCAGTGAAGCTGATGTTTCCAGGAGTAACCTCAGTGGGCAGTGAGTAGAAGTATAATAAAGTATAAGCTTTATTAGAACCATCACTATGGGCACTAGGCACTAGGATCTCCAAACTTATTGAGAACACAAGAGAGGCAGCAATTTTAAGTAGGTTATTTCTTGCAACAAGAGGAGACATTTCTACCTCCACCCTGGTTTTCCAGACCTGCACATTCTTGTATGAAGGAGATGATACCATGTATTGGCTGTCAGTTACATACTGTAACTAAAGGGCAGCGGCCCACCCTCATAGGGTGTTGCCCACCAGGTAGAAGCATACTTGAGACTTTAGAAGACTGTCTTACTTTTATTTCTAGGGGTGATAGATGGGTTCTACTATGGCTCACAAGTGATCTCTGCTTCCAGGAGTTTTTGCTTTTTTGGGTCACCTTCCCCTTGAATGCAAGCTGGACCTAATGACTTGCTTCTAATGAATAGAATATAGCAAAAGTGATGGGATATCACTTTCTGAGATTAGGTCACAGAAAGACTCTGGCTTCTGCCTTGCTCTGTCTTACTCTCTTGCTTGCTTGCTTACCCTGATAGAATCCAGCTGTCCTAGTGTGAGTAGCTCTCAAGGAGGTCCATGTGGCAACAAACCAATATCTCTAGCCAACAGTGAGTGAGGATCTGGGGCCTGCAAATAGCCATGACAGTGCACTTGGGAGCGGATCCTCCCAGGTCAAGTCTTGAGAAGACTATAGCCCTGCCTCATACCTTGCTTGAAGCCTTGTGAAAGACCTTAAATTAGAGCCACTCTGCAGATGCCTCACCTACAGAAACTGGGAGGTAATGTTTGTTTTTTTAAGACACTAAGCTTTAGGGTAATTTGTTAGTCACCAATAGATAACTAAGATGTCCAGCCAGCTCCTTCTGGATGAGAGGGTATATGGAGACCCTAAGGAATTCTACAGTTATGAGCTCCATGCTACATTTGTGTTGTTGTTGCAAAATGAACCTTGCTTGGAGCCAATGTTGTGTGTGATACCATGGTAACAGATAAAGCTCTCTACAGGGGCCCAAAAGAGAGTGCTGATGAAGTATTGTGGGTATTGTGTATAAGGAAGGCATTTCTGCAAATGAAATAGGTAGGTATCTTTTCCTGTGAAGACAAAACCCTGCCTTCTCTGTAACTGGAGAGACCCAATGGATTCACCTGTTGCCAGGAGGTTGGCTGCTCCCTTAGGGAATGGAGCCATGCTAGAGGCTTACATTGGCTTCTTTTTTGGCAGAGTGAAGTAGCAATGGGGATAACCTGATCAGCTTTGGTAGGGGGCCATCTTTTGGTTGGCCATCCTTCCTTGCTGCCATTACCACTCTGTACATACAGTAAGCACAGAGTTATCTGAAAGAGAAGCTGACATCTCTCAAATGGGTCATATGGTCTGTCTGATTATTCAGAGCCAAATCTGCATTTTGTGCCCATTCTCAGAGATCCATCCAGAGGTCTGTCCCCAGACCCCGTTGTCATCAATCTTCCCATTCTGCTCTTTCCATATCCCTGAACTTCTACACATTCTCTCAATCTGGAGCATTTACCATCACCACCATCTGATAGAGCCACCCCTGAATAGGTCTGTGAATAGTGGCCAGATCTTCTGGTTGTTGGTCTCAGGATACCTTGTAGACTCCCCCATAAACTGGCCTGTAATTGCAATTTCTTCTTTAATCAGCATCAGAAACTTCCCATTAAGACACAGGTGAGAGTCTGGCCCACTTGCTTGTATAGATTACTGTGTCTTTTAGCCCACAGAGGCCTTCTCACTGTCTATCTGTGTTTTCAGTTGAATATTGAGATCATTTAACGTGTTTTATCTGTGAATACTCTTTAGGTTCTTCAGAGGTAAGGTAGCTCACAACATAGTTTTTATAAGCGTCATTATCACCAGAGTAACTGAAGACCCACAGCCCTGGTCCCCACATGCAATGCCCTCCACGTGCCTTTCACTCCTTCCCATGTCACAAGTGGTGCTGATTTAAGTAATCATGAGACCCCTGCACACCACAATAACCAGTACCCTTCCCCATCCAACAGGATAGACACACATTTGTGCTTAGTGTTTGTGCTTTGCAAATTGTCTTACACATTTGCACTCAGCACATGTGTAAGAATACAATCCCAGAACCCGATTTTGAGAGGTTGTTTTCTTGGGCTGTTTTTTGGCGTCATTACTAACACTGTCCTGTCAGGGAACAAATGACACCTTGGTAAAGGAGATTGAGAGAGTCTAACAAGGGCATTCTTTACAAAGGTGTGGCTGGGGTAGTACTGACAAAGTGGAAGGCACTACACTCCTGGGTCGGAGGGAACAGAATGGAGTGGTTCTCAGAACTCTGGGGACCTCTGTTTGTGGGGTCCACCTGCTCTGGCAGAGGAGCACAGCCACTGCCAACCTGAGGTCTGGCAGGAAGTAAGTGGGGGTAGTAAGTACCTGACATCACTCCCATCCCACCCTCCAATTCCCTCCCTTGCCCACTACTGGCCAAACTCACCAGGATTCAGAAGGCAGGGAGATTGGTGATATGGTACACACATGGCAGCATGCAAGTTCCCAGAGCAGGTGGGCAGGGTGACATCTGCATCTGGAGGGGCAGACAGACACCATTCAGCACAGTTCCCAGCCCCACCACAGGCAGGAACAGAGTTGGCCTCAGGAGCAGCAAGAGGTTGCGTCTCTGCTGCTGTCTCTGTTGCGGCTTCGGTTTCCTCACCTGTTAAAGGAGACACTGGATCAAAGTCTCTGCTTCCTGAGCTGTCTTAGTGACAGTGGGAGTTTGGGCATTGGCAGGAGTATGCAGAGATGAAGAAAGACTATGATTTTTGCTTGAAGATTAAAAATGAGTAGCTGTGATACCCATACATTTGAATGAGAAAAAATTATTATTTCCTTAAAAATCTATATGGGATAGGATAAAATGCTCTCATAAATTATTAAAATAAAATAAATTTATACATATGTAGCTTAAGCATTCACCACATTCCCTCCGAGGAACTGCATCCCTCACAAAGCCCCCATTCGGTGGGCTTTGGTGGAGAAGCTTGAGAAGCGCTGGATGGTTGCTAAGAGCACTTCCAGATCTGACATCCAGAGCTTCTTAAGTTCAAGCTTCTTGTGATCCCCAAATGGGGGATTCATTTGTCAAATGGCCCCACATGGAAAGGCTCAACTTGGGAAGGCATGAGGCTCCCTCAACAATGTGTCTGAGTTTGTAAGCCTAGCACACCTCTCAGCTCCACCCAGCTATACTCAATGGGAGCCCAATGCTGTCTTTTGGTTGGCTTTCTAGCAATGAGCCACTCTCTGGAGGGCTGTTGGCTTCTTGAGGGTCAAAGTCTAGGTCACAGAGTCTACAGGTTGAAGGACAAGAAGACACCAGCAGCTGGGAGCATCAGCGCAGAATCAGGAAAAGAACGAGAAGAGGTGGGAGCAGAGAGGAGTTTGGCAGCTTTCATGGGGGTGTAGGAAGAACCCCGGAAGTGGTGGGGTTTATCTTAGGACTTGTACTGAACTTCACTGTGGCTTCAATACAGCCAAAGAAAGTGACCTAAATCCAGCTAGTCTATCATCATTTATTTATTGGCTCTGTGTCAGGCACTGTGCTAAGAACTAACAAAGGTACCCAGATTAAGACAGATGGGTCCCTCAACTGGTAGGCACTTACATGCTAGTCAGGGGAAAAAATAAGATACAAGGAAGCAAATCGATTTAGCAGTTCGGATACCGATAAGCCACAGGAATAAAAGATGCTAGGGGACAGGCAGGGGGTGGTAAACCTTTCCTGTAAATCCAGCTGGTAAATATTTTCAGCTTTGTGGTATATATGGTCTCTGCCACTCCCACTCATATGTGGCTCTCGACTCTGCTGCTCCCACTCATAGGTGGCCCTCGACTCTGCTACTGTGGCACAAAAGCAGCCATAGACGGTATGTCAATAAGTGGGTGTGGCCAGATTTAACTGTAATTGGCCAACCCCTGGGACAGAATAAGCTGGCAGGGAGTGGGGAGGATGCCACACAAGGCACCCTAGGGACCTGAATCAGGAGAAACGACCAGTCATGAGCTGCCTGGGAGAAAAGCATCCCAGGAAGGGTGATGAACACTTCCAAAGTGGCACGAAGGGGCTCAGCGTGTTCTCAGAGCAAGAAGGCTGGTGAGTCTGGATTGTATTAAACAAGAAGTTTGAGGTGATGTCACCAAAGTAGGATGCCGTTGAGTCTGCATTTTTTCCAAAGTGTGACAAGAAGTCACTGGAGGGTTTTAAGCAGAGTGATGATGAAAGAGAAGTCTGTTTCTTATCAGAAAGAGGAAAGAAAATAGCGATGTCTTTCTTTCTTCTTGTTTTGTTTCTGTTTTCTACATAAATGAACCTACAGAAAATAGGCATTTCTTATTTACGGAGGACCTTGCCACCAGGACGTACCTAATATTACCTAATATCTTCTTGTTTACTGGCTGGTAAAGCATCCTGTTTCCAAAGAGTTTTCAAATCCTGGAATAGAAGGGACTACAGAAGCCCTTGAGCACATCTGTCATATGTTACAGATAAGTAATTTGAAACCCAGAGAGGGTAGATGCTTTACAGCAAGTTGGCCGCAGTACCCTGAGGAGGGAGAATTTCAGCAGAGAAGCTTGGGCCGATCATGAGGCATTCGTTGTGTGAAGGGCAGGATTCTTGGTGTCGCAGCTCTGTCGGTACCAAGTCCAGCCCAACACGGGGCAGGGGGAGAGTTCTAGGGAAAGACAGGCTGCAGGACCTACCTAAGCAGCAAAGATTTCCAGCTGCCCATGGGGCTGAGTGTGGCCTTGAGTACACAGAGGAAGTCCTGGGTCTTAAGGTTGTCCCAATGGACTCTGGCTGAAGAATCGCGATCATGAGACTCCCCTGAAGGAGACCCAGAGGTGCCCAAGAGGACATTGCCAAGCACCAAATGGAAACGAGAGGGTGTGTGTATGAGCATGTTTGACATGCCCCTGGGAATGCTGGGAATACCTGAGGGACACTTTGAGAAGAGCTGAAACAGTAGGTAGTATGGAGAAGGGCCAGTAAGACAGGCTTTATGACATCAGTGCACCCCGTTTTTGCCACTGCCTGGTAAGCTCGAGGAAACACATGTCACATTCCAAGTTCACATGAGAATACGTGAACCAAATCCCTGTCCATTCAGTAACTAGATCTGGCACCACCTGGAGTATTTGCCTGCTGCCTCTTCCAAAGCATTGGTTATTCTTGGAGCTGGTACAGGAGTATTAATGACCCCTGGTCTGTAGCAAAAGCAAAATTTGGCAACTCAGCACACAGATCTGGGCAGGATATTGAGAGGCAGGAGGGTCACATCTTTGGTGTTGAATACAAGTAGGTTGAGCAGCTGGAAGGCTGTTCTTAGGGTCTTAAAGTCAGGTCTCAAGAGATGAAGCTTCCCCTGGCCCCGAGCAGGGAAGTGGGGTTTCAGCAGGTTAAGACCTTGCTTCCCTGCCAAGCAGGTCAGCCTTTCTCTTATACCTGGGCTAGGGCCCGCCACATCCTGCCTCTTACACAGCAAAACTGCCTGTCTATTTTTAGAAGAAAAAACTGCAATGAACTATACTTTCCAATTTTGGGACTCTTGCCTGGGCTCTAATTCTAGTGACTGACTGGAAAAATAGCTCTCATTCTGCATGTACATACTTGAAACCTGGCCAGTGGTTTCAGAGTCCACTCCCTGGAGAGAGAATCGGTTCCAAGCAATGACAGGGCGGTGCTTTTAGGAGAATGTCCACCCTGCATTGTGATGAGAGGATATTAACCTCCATGGTGCCGAGCCCACTACCTTCAGCCACAGGGAAATGTGAATCTCGTTTTGTTTCCCTCATAGATTCAATTATGGTCTTGGGGCTTTCTGCTAATGGAGATGGTGAAACTTTGGGTCATATAAATAAGAAAAGTCAAAGTTCTAGGAGAAGAACCCTGGCCCTTTATGCCTTTCTCCTGTGCTCTCATGGAGAAATTCTAGCAAGAATTATTGACCATGATAGAGCAGGGGCTCGATGCTTTATTGTAAATAAAACTGGATGTGGAGTGTGCTGAGGGACCTGAATTTCTTGTACTAGGGAGGCTCTAAGCCTGCATAGGGAAAGGGTGAGTGGAAGACAAGGAAACAGACATCAGTGGAAACATTCGGAGTTGGGCCTTCACCACAGGACTGGTGACTCCAGCTGGTAAAGAATGTCAGCTCCCTTGGCCTGATGTAACATGCACTTGCATTATTCAAAATGTTTTGAAAGTGCTTCTGCTCCTAGGAAATAGACTCCTCTCTCCTAGGAAATAGACTGTACTCTCCTTCTGGGAGTGACTCATCTCTCTGGTACATTCCATGAAAATGGGCAATGCCTGGGAGGACCTAAGTCATGGATTTTCAAACCAGAGTACGAGTACCCCTGGGATCACACAGGCTATGAAAGACAGACAAAGTTAGGACAACAGGGCATATGCTTCTGAAAGATTTGTTTTACTTACAGATTGATGATGAAAACATAATGTTAAGGTATATAATCTCTAGGGGAGGCCCATTTATAGCCACTTAGTCTGTACTGAAAGGCTTTTTTCTATTGGCAAAATGTCCTCCATTGTGAGTCCTGGCTCCACAAAGCAGAAGCTGGAGTGCATTCTTCTGGCTTCCCTTGCACGGGTGGCAGACATAACCACAAAAGACTTCAATTCGGCTGAGAGCAGTCTGAGGAAGGAGCCTTGAGAGATCCCAGTTGGGGCAGCACTGTGGCAGAGGTACTGGGTTTCACATGTGGCAGTGATAGGCCTCTGTATCTGGTTCCCAGTGGGATCAGACCAAACAGATCTGTCTGGAGCAGGCTGGGGTGTTGTGTCCAAGGCCAACACCACTGGGCATTTGGTAGGGCAGCCCCTGGGGATTGGTTTCATCATGGCTGTGGTATGTGGAGAGCTCAATGCCCTGGATCTCCTGGAAAATCCACAGTTACTTTTAAACTCTTATTCTGCCTGAGCTAGCTAGAAAACAGTCTTGTTTTCAACCAAGAACTGTTACTGATTCACATGGATATATTATGGAATCAAATTCAAGATTCCCATGAATCTTAGGAATAAGCATGAAATGTCAACGAAGTTTCACACTTGCACTGGGCATTTTAGGCTAAACCTTTTAAAATCTTTTTGGTTGTTCGTGGAGTTTTGGTGGAAACATTTGAAAACTCCTGACTGAGGGTATAGGCATGGAAAAAAATCAATAAAGGAGAAATAGGAATAAGGTAGGACAGAATCAAAAGGAAGAATTACAGAGTACAAGACAAACAAGCAAATGATAAATTTGTGCACATAACTGCCTGCCTGAAGAAGGCTGGGACACATCACCCCACATGATTCTGTGTCAGCCTTGTGACTGTTACCATTTTGCAGATTTGGAAGCCAGGCTGTGCAGAGAGCTGATGGGACTTTCCCAGGAGTACATAGGTGGGAAGCAGCAGAAGCCAGCATTGAAGCCACGCCATCTCCATCACGTCCCCACTCTGTCACACAGTGGGGCGGGTGCTCTGTTTTCTGGTCTTGTTTTCCTGAAGAATAAAGGAAACCAGCCCCAGAGAGCAAGAACCAAAGGACTTTTGCCCCGTCTCTCTATCCAATGTCATTTCTTTTCTAAAACTTGCCCCTACCCTCACTGTCCAGGGCAGTTTGACAAAGTGACTCTGCTGCACCTGTGGCTTTAGGTATTAAAGTTCTCCTCCCCTGGACAGCAGGTGCCAGCCGTCTGCACTGAAGTGTAAACAGCCCTTGGCCAGCGCAGTTTGGGTCCCACAGTGCTGTTGGTTTCCGTGGGAGCTGCCCGGCTCTCCCCCATGTTAGTTTGGGTGGGAACTGTCCAGCCCTCCTCCCCACCCATCCCTCTCATTGTACAGTATCACAGCAGCCTGAGCCTCACACACACTGGGCTTTGTCTGGAGTGACACATGCCACAGGAGCCTGGAAATGTGAGCTGGGCTGCTGAGACTACAGCATCTCCTTTTAGAAGCCATGTACCACGTGGCCTGTGCTCACAGGACAGCTTGGGGCAGGGCTGGGGGAAAGAGAAGAGACAAAGTTCTCCTTGGTGCTTGGGCCCAGAGCCTCTGGCCTAGGGAGGCATCAGACCCCAACCTGTCCTAATCTGTTCAGACTGCTGTAACAAAAATATCAGAAATTGCATGCTTATAAACAACACAGATTTATTTCTCACAGTTCCAGAGGCTGGGAAGTCCAACATCAAGGCACCAACAGATTTGACGTCTGGAGAGAGCCCTCTCCTGGTTCGCGGATGGCTGTCTTTCTGCTGTGTCCTCGTATGGCTGAAGGGATGAGGGGTCTCTCTTGGGTCTCTTTCATAAGGACATTGATCCTATTGAGGATGGCTGAACCTCATGACCTAATCACCAAGGGCCCCACTTCCTAATGCCATCACCTTGGGAGTTAGCATTTCATCATATGAATTTGGGGGGGATGCAAATATTCAAACTACAGCACTAGTGCTGTTTGTGGGCAGAAGGGAGAAAGGGGATGGAGTGTGGGAGATGATCCAAAGGAGTCCCAAACTTCATTGCTAATAATTATGACAACCATTTACTGAGTACTTACTATATGTCAGACTTACTGTTGAGCACTTTACACATTCATTCCATCTCCACAAAGACCCTGAGACAGGTATTATCCCTATTTTTCAGGAGTAATAGCCCTTGTGGCTAAAGGCATTTGACCAAGTTTGAGATTTTGTGATATAGGCCATTCTCACTGGGGTTAGATGATATCTCAGGGTGGTTTTAATTTGCATTTCTCTAATAATTAGAGATAAAGAGCATTTTTTCACATACTTAGTAGACATTCACCTATCGGCTTTAGAGAAGATTCTGTTCATCTCTCTTCCCCATTGATGTATGGGGTTGTCGGATTTTTTCTTATAGATTAATTGAAGTTCTGCATAGATCCTGGTTATTAGACTTTTGTCAGATTCAAAATATGCAAACATCCTTTCCCGTTGAGTAGGCTGTCTATTTGCTCTGGTTATTATCTCCTTTGCTGTACAGAAACTTTTCAGTTTCGTAAGATCCCATTTGTTTAGTATTGCTATTGCCGTGGCAGTCTTCCTCATAAAGTCTTTCCCCAGGCCAATATCTTCCAGTGTTTTTCCAAGTCACATGAATAAGAAATGACGGAAAAGAGATTTGAGAACAGATCTGGAAGACCACACAAGCCATATTCAGTTAGGAACTCAGCTTTTTGAGTTCTAGTTGGGTCCCAAAACAAACAGGCTTTCAAGAACAGGGTAATAGAGTGAATTTAAAATCTTTTGCCTCTCCATATTTTTCTGGATTTGGGCATCCAGATTCAGGCAGAGGGTCACCAGGAGGCTACTGAAGAGTCAGCCCTGGTGTTTATTAAAAGCCTATCACATCACACTTCCTGCAGACTCACAAGGCTGTCAGTGGATCAACCACATTTACACTAGACAGATATATGATACCTTCTTTATTTCATTGCCCTGTGTCACTAAGTCAGCAGGCACTAGTATTACATCAGTGCTTATTTTCAGGGGTAGGGGATGGTGTCCCAAAGTCCCAAACCCTGTGTCACTCTGTTGGAGGAAGAGAGAATATTCTTTATCACTATACATGGATTTCCCCTCCACACCTGAAAGCCCATGTAGTGAAAATAAGGGGGAGTGAGTCAGGCTAGAGCCAACATGAAACAGCTGGTCTAGTTGGTTTAGGTCCTAAGTGACCTTCACCTCCTGCCTCCCATTCTTATTGTTTTATAAATTTAATTTCTACCCTAAGATACCTATCTTTAAAAGTTTAAGTAAATTGAATTTGAAAATTAACTTTTAAATTGCAATGTTATTAAAGGTCGCTACGTTACACTAATTATTATTTAAAATAAGGGTTAATGTGGTCTTTACTTTAAACTTTCATATATAAAACTATAATTTTGAAAATGGAAGAGCAAAACAGTCTTGGAGAGGCTATTCTCACTGGCTTTCCAGAATCACTGGCTTTCTGACAAAATTTGGTAGATCTATCCCTGTCTCTACATATTGGCTGACAGTGACAGGCTACCAAACCCTCTTCGTCTGGTTACCCACCCACCCCAACCCACTCTTATGCTGAGGATTACAGATCTAGAGGGTAGGAGTGGAAATCAATACAGGGGAAATATGCTTCCTTGTTTGTCAAGAAAGAGTGCCAATTCAGAACCAACTTCCTGAAGATTCATTCACCCCTTCATCCCTCAACCTCAGAAAAGGGAGCAGGAGAGGGATTTTTCTTATAACACATGCAGATGGCTTACTTCACAGGTCTCCAACCAAATGCTGTTCATGGTGCTAGACAGAAATCCAGACCACAAGGATTACAAACAAGTGGCCAAAGCAGACATTGTTAATCCATCCTGGCACTCCTCTGGATCAGGATTTGGCCTCTCAAAAGCTTCTCTGGAGAGTGCTTTAGGCAGCCATTACCAATCAACCAGAGTCACAAGATAAAACCTGTTTTTTAGGTTTTATCCAGTCTTTGGACTCATTTTGGATAGGAATACCACCTTATGAATACATTTATCCTCTGTCAGCATAACCTAATGCAGTAGAATCAGAATGGCTATCAATATTTGTTGAATGCATTCACGAATGACATAATCTATTGATGTAACAACTCAGACAGATGAGGCTAAATCTTGTTCTACTGGGTACCAGGTTCTTCCTCCTAGATTGTCCCCTATCTTTGATGAAGATACTAGAATATTCTGGATGTCAAACCTGTGATTTGTTCAAAGAAATCCTTTCTTGCTATTCTCAAGTTGGAGAGCTTATGTCCCAGTGATTTACAGAGCTGTTAGTGAAATAATCCCTTCTTCTCTGATGCTTATGGTTGAAGGTATAGGGAAGGCATAGATAAGAATCCACTGGGCCTAAGCCAGAAGACCCATTGGAATGGTGAACACTGTGGTGGATTTTCTTAGCCTCTGATGACTAAGTCTTTGTTCCCAGGCCAACCTTGCCACGTTCTTCCCTGGGGATAGGTTTTCTCCCTGAAAGCACTACAAGCAAATAGTCTCTTAACAGTGCTCTGAGTTTCCTCAGCATGACTGAATTCCAGCACTGGACACAGCGTGAGCCCAAGTCCATTATGATCCTCTCTTGACCCCTGCATGAGGGAAATCATTTGTACTAGTTAGTTATTGCTACATAACAAACCACCCCAAAATGTAGTGACTTAAAACAACCACCATTCCTTATTTGTTAGAATGATCCTTTAGGCCAGAGGGTGGTTGTGCTGCTCTGGGTTGGGCTTGGCCGTGTCAGTTGGATTCATTCATGTGCTTGTGGTCAGCTTGCTGGGTGGCTGGGGATAACCACCCTAGGATGGCTTGGCTGGATGATTTGGCTCTTTTCCACGTGCCTTGGACTTACCTCCAGCATTCTAGCCCAGGCACGGTCTCATGGTGAGGGAAGAGGTTAAAGAGGCCAAGCAGAAATGAGCAAGTGCTTTGCATGCTCTTAAAACTTGGGGTCAAAGCAAGGTACATGATTAAACTAAAAATCCGTGTGGGAGGGAATTACCCAAAGCGGTGGCTACAGAGAATGCAAAACTGGGGACATTAATGCAAAAAGAATATACTTTGCCAGTGGGGAACATCTGAAACAGAGCCTAGGTCTGACCCATTCCCCTCTTTTGATGGGGAAAGTTTCAAGTCATGACAATCACGCTTCAGATGAATATCTTGAGATCAAATGTCTCAGTTTAATCTCTCTGGTAGTGAGTGGGTTTTGGCCTTGGTCAGTCTGCCAGGTTTCCCTCAAGAGCCTCAGCAGATAAGATAAAAATGAAGAGCTTCTCTGGATAATCCAAGCTGCCTTTAAGGTCCTTGATCACTTTCCTTCTGTGTCTTGAAAGTGCTTCCCTTGTATTCATAGTGACACAGCAAGCCGGCTTCCCCTTATTCCCAGTTTCTTAGCTCTGGTACCAAGCTTGGTGAACTCAAGCTGGACATCCCTCTACTGGCTTGGATTTCCTTAGCAGCTGTCATCATTTGGTGGCACTTTGTATGACAGCCCTAGAAAACTAATACGTAGGTCAAAGGGAACTTTGCCTAAAGGTCATATATGGTTTCCATGAGGGCCAAAGAATCAGAATTTGGAAACGGAAAGATAACTTGGAGTCAAGATAGACAAGTTCTTTCTCTCAAGCCACAAATGCATTTTACAATTAACAAAACCAAACCCAGAGAAGCTGATGACAGCCACTGAGCCAGCTAGAGTAGGAACTGAGATTTAATTGACTTTTGATAGTCATTTCCCAGCGCTTGATTTCCGTAACATACTTTATTTTGATCATTTGCTTACATACTTATCTTTTTTTTTTTTTTTGAGAAAGAGTCTTACTATATCACCCTCAGTATAGTGCTGTGGTGTCACAGCTCACAGCAACCTCAAACTCTTGGGCTTAAGTGATTCTCTTGCCTCAGCCTCCCAAATTGCTAGGACTATAGGCACCCACCATAACACCTGGCTGTTTTTTTTTTTTTTCAATTGTTGTTTAGCAGGCCTGGGCTGGGTTTCAACCCACCAACCCCCATATATGTGGCTGGCACCCTAACCACTGAACTATGGGCACCGAGCCATACATCTTTTCTAATGTAGCACAATGCCTTGGGAGTGTGGACTATACACCTGGAATTTAGCCTGGGGCCTCACATACAGCAAACCCCAAATAATATTTATTAGTATCAGTTAGTATCAGCCAGGTACAGTGCCTTACACCCAATCCTTCCACTCTGAGCAGCCAAGACAGGATGATCACTTGAGGCCAGGAGTTTGGGACCAGCCTGAAAACAACATAGTAAGACCCTGTCTCTACTAAAAACTAAACATTTTAAATTTAAAAATTAAAAGAACATTTAATGTTTCGAGGATCTACCACGAGAGCAATTTCTTCATGCTTACCAAAGAAATGTTGCTTTTCCAAATGCAAATTCTGTAACAGAGAGAGAACAGAAGCAAGGCTCTCCATGTGTCAGGCTGTGAACAGTCATTCCCAGCAGACCACTAGTCATCAAGTCCTGTTCGCAGTGAGCCTGGGCCAAACAGCCTTCTTCTGCGGACAATATGGTGCTCCGTAGAGTGTTAACCCTCTGTGTAATGCCTGCAGCCACCATGAATTCTTGGCCCTCTCCTTCCCAAGCTATAGATTTATGTCTCTTCCCCAGCTCAGGGTCTTGTATGCTGCTTAAAACAGGGGCCTTCTAATTTATCTTGACATCTTCTGCACTGCCCGGGGCCCAGCGTTTGTCTCCTACCATGGCCCATGCCCAGTGAATGTGTGTTGGCTTATGGGTCCTGTGCAGTCATGTAGCTGTGGAACAAAAGGAGTGGAAAATTTACAGGGTGTTAAATCGCTAAAAATATACCTTTGGGGGGAATCTCATGCCTTGTTATTTGTAACTCTTCCTTTGAACACTGGAACAGTGCTGAAAAGAAATCATCATCAAAATGACACTTTTCAACATGTAAAATGTCTGCCCAAGGTTAAAGAACGAAGTCTTCGTTTGTCCTGTTTCTGCAGGAAAATCCCTCCTGAGGTGAATTTAGGATGTACATTGTACACTGTGCTTGAATTTCCACAATAAACAAATGTTTACAAAAGCTTGGGAATAAGTTCTAAAGGTCATGGTTATATCAAATTCATCCATGAGGTGACTTCACTATACTTACAACAGAATTAATTTTGATATTTTTATGGTTGAAGTGGGTTTTGATGAACAGAATACATTTTTTTTTTTTTTGAGGCAGAGTTTCACTATGTCACCCCCAGTAGAGTGCAGTGGCATCACAGCTCACAGCAACCTCAAACTCTTGGGCTTAAGCAATTCTCTTGCCTTAGCTTCCCAAGTCGCTGGGACTACAGGCGCCCACCACAATGCCCGGCTATTTTTTGTTGCAGTTGTTATTGCTGATTTTTTTTTTTTTTGTGATATGTGAATATTTTTTTTTTAATTTTATTGAATGGTAACTATGTACATTAATGCACTTCTGGGGTACAGTGTGGGGTTTTCGCCTGCAATCTGAAATACTTCCATCAAACTGATCAACACAGCCTTCATGTCATTTTCTCAGTTATAGTTTTAAAACATTCTGATTCTACTCTTAGAGAGTTTCACTTGTACCCCTGTAAGATATCACCACTTGTATTCAACATCATATTAGACATTCTATATGTAGCCACATTAGAAAGGAAAATGTAAAATTATATCTATTCATAGCTGACATAATCTGATATATAGAAAATCCAAAAAAATCCACCAAAAAATTACTTATTAGAACTAATTAGTGAGTTCACCAAAGTTGCAAGATATAAGATCAAATTACAAAAATCAATTGTTTCTATATACTTACAATAAGCAATTTTAAAATGAAATTAAGAAAGCAGTCTCATCTATAATAACACCAAAAACAATATAATGCTTAGAAATAAATTTAACAAAATACGTGCAAAACGCATACTGTGAAAACTACAGAATACTGTTGAAATAAATTGAAGCCGATCTAAATGGATGGAAAATCAGCCCATGTTCATGAATAAGATTTAATGTTGTTAAGATGGCAATATACCCCAAACCAACCTACAGATTCAACATAACCTCTATTAGAATTTCAGTTGACTTCTTTGTAGAAATTGACAAATTTATTCTAATATTCATATTAAATTGTAAGGGACCCCAAATAGCCAGAACAATATTGAAAAAGAAGTACCAAGATAGAAAGACTTACATTTCCCAATTTCAAAACTTAGTAAAAAGCTATAGTAATTTTAAGAGTGTGGTACTGGCATGCAGATAAACATATAGATCAATGGACTCAAATTCAGAGTCTAAAAACAAACCCATGAGTCTATGGTCTACTGATTTTCCAAAAGGGTGCCAAGATCATTCCATAGGGAAAGAATAATCTTTTAAACTAATGATACCAGGACAACTGTATAGCCACAGGCAAGAGAATGAAATTGAACCCTTACTTCATACCTCTTATACAAGTCAACTCAAAATGGATCAAAGAAACAAAATATTACAGCTGAAACTACAAAACCATTACAAGAAAACATAGGGGTAAATAAATCTTCATGGTCTTGGATTTGGCAATGGTTTCTTAGATGTGACACCAAAAGCATCCAAAAGAAAAATAACTAAGTTTGACTTTGTCGAAATTTAAAACTTTTTTTACATCTCTATCCAGAAAGTGAAACGACAACCCATAGAATGGAAGAAAAGATTTTCAAATTATATATCTAATAAAGTTTATTATACAAAACATATAAGGAATCTGTATAACTTAGCAATAAAAATATTTGACTTTTAAAAATGAACAAGGGACTTTAGGCATTTTTTTCCACAGTAGCTAAACAAATGACCAACAAGCAAATGACAAAACACTCAACGTTTTTACTCAATAGTGTTAATTTTCCATTAAAACAAACCAAAATCACAATGAGCTATATCACTTCATACCCACTTAGTGTGGCTTTAATTTTTGTTTCCAAAAAGTTGTGCTTACAAGGACATGGAGAGATTATAACCCTCCTACATTTCTGTTATGAACAATGCAACAATGATGAGTTAGTCCTCACACAGTTAAACACATGATCGTCATATGAACCAGCAATTCCATTCACAGACTCAAAAGAATTGAAAACAAGTATTCAAGTAGGTACAAGTCCAAGCACGTTCATAGTAGCACTATTCCCAATGGCTGAAAGGTGAAAACTGAAATTCCACTAACTAATAGCTAAACAAAATTTGGTATATCCATTCAAGGGAATATTATTTTTCCATAAAAAAGGATGAAGTACTGACACAATATAGATGAATCTTGAAAGGATTTTGCCAAATGAGAGAAGCAAGTCACAGAAGATGGAGTAAAAAAGACCAAATTTGCCCTCTGGCCTAAAGTAAGAAAGAGAAAGTATGAAAATGTGATAGAAATATTTTAGAGACATTGGACATCACACAAGAAGGAACAACAATCCTTGAGAGAGAGAAAACAACGTGAGTTAAAAACTGCCTCACTATGGGGAGGCTGAGGCAAGAGAATCACCTAAGCCCAAGAGCTGGAGGTTGCTGTGAGCTGTGAGGCCACAGCACTCTACTGAGGATGACAAAGTGAGATTCTGTCTCTAAAAAATAAAAAAAAATTGCCTCACTACCTTGAACTTCCAAGCCATGCTACAGGGAGGGAGGCCAGGAGGCTTCCCAGCTCTCCTGAGTTGAGGAGACCAAGGCAGCTGCTCCTCTCAGGACAGCACAGCAGAGATGAAGACACTGCTGAAAGGGAAGTGGAGGGGACCACAGACTTCCCAGCTGATTATTGATCAACACATATTCTTGCGGAAATTACCCAAAGCCAAGGAAAGATCCACTCCACAAAATAAGGGGTTTCTGGAGGAGTCCAGAAACAGTATGTTATATCCGCCGCGAGTGGAATTCTAGAGAAACACTAGCACACTGAGCCCAAATTCAGCAGGGGTCCTTTACTGGGCTGGCCAGCACAAGTTTCTTGACCCCCTTGAAGCGGGGTGCAAGGTTTTTACATGGCACTTCATGTGGGGGATGGGAAGCCCTAGCATAAGCAGAATTTACAGAAGCTAACATTTGTGAGGTTAGAGCTATGGGGAAAGGGCTTATGGGGGCAGGGGTAGAGGGGGCTTCCAGGGGACTAAAAACTGCACACAGACAGACCAGACAGACTGCTGACAGGATTGTGGTTTTCACAAGATTTTTTTCAGCTGTCACAGGATTTTGCAGCTCTCAGCTAAGTATCCTTCCTGTTTTTGCAGGGTCACTGCTTGCTCAAGGGGCTATTTTGGTTATTAAGAGGAGGGCTGCAAGCTCTTAACAAAATGGAGTAAGTCTGGTTCGCTTGCTCAAAATGGATGGAGTTAGGGCATCACAAGCAGCTGGTCCTACCAGCCAAAATAAGAAAGCCCTGATTCACAAGGTTTGGAGAAGAGAACACAGGAACATCTTGCCTCCTTCCTGAGGGATGATTAACCCTAGATCGAGTACTGCCCTGGTCCCACCTAAGGAATGTTAACCCTAGCTATCACAGAAATCCAAGCTCAGTAAAAAAACCAACTCAACTAAACATAGGAAAAGGAACATCTGAACAAATATTTCAAAAGGGGGATATGCATGTAGGCCAAATAAGAATAGGAAAAAGTGCTCAATATCATATTTCATTAAGAAAATGTAAATAATTAAAACCACAATGAGATACCACTTCACACCCACTAGTATATCTAAAATTTATATAACTGGACATACCACTTGTTGGTGAGGATGTGGAAGAAATGGAACTTGCTAATGGTGGAAACGTAAAATGGTACAGTCACTTTGGGAAACAATTTTGTTGTTTCTTAGAAAATAAACCTACCATATGATCCAGACATCTACCTGTTTCCCTTCACGTATTTACCCAAGAGAAAGGACAGGTCCACACAAAGAGTTTTATAGGAATATTTATAACTGTTTTATTTGGTACGGCTAAAAACGTTTAAGTGAATGGATAAACTGTGGTATATTCTTTCAATGGAATAATGACAAATAATAATATAAATGAATAATTATTAATACATGTGACAACACACAGGAACCTCAAAATAATTATAGTAACTGATAGCATCAGGTCCCCTCCTGAAAAGTGCACAGGCTGTGTGATCATATTTATTCTATATAATGCTAATTCAACTATAGCAACAGAATGTAGATCAATAGTTGACAGGGGACATGTGGGAAGAGGAGGACAAGGACAAGAGGGAGAGAGGGATTATACACTGGGGAAGAAAAGTCCCAGGAAGGCCATGTTCATCATCTTTATTTTGGTGATGATTTCATACATGTATACAAAAATCAAAACTTTTCCAATTGTATATTTAACTATGGATGGTTCATTATATATCAATTCTACTTCAATTAAGCATTTGGGGGGGGGAAGGTAAATTACTCCAAAGCAAAGTTCAAAATTCTCTGTTATGTAATGGAATTCATATTTTATGTCACACATTTTACCTAGCATTTTTCCCACATGAGAAATATTTGTAAGCGATTACAGTAATTTGTAATAAAAGACACCTTAGTGGTTGTTTCATATTACCCTCCTTTCTTGTCCGATGGGGAATTTGAACCCCAGAGAGGTTGATTAGCCCAAGGTCTCAGTATGGGTAACAACTAGGGGAGTATTCATCTTATACCCCATGATTTTTTGAGTGTTTAAAATCTTAGGGAAAAAAATGCTGTCTGTGAACACACAGACAATATATATATTATTATAGTTATTCCTGTAGCTCATTCTAAGTTTTCATTTGTTATGTGCAGATATAAATATATACACAAATATATATATAATTTGAAATAATTTCATACTATAGCAGATTTACTTCGTGACTATATCGTTTGAAATGAAATATATTTTTTATACATGTGAGCTTAACTGTCTGATAACAGGAGGTGTACAAAATAGGTCTCTAAATATTCAATTTCCTCCTACCATAGTTTGTGTGGAAAACCACAGATCATATCTTTACATTGGCTATATAATTAGATGTTAATACAGTATGTATATTCAAAATCTAGGTTTATTCCCCAGCTGTGGCCAGTGGAACTAACAATAATTTGGGGCCAGTGATATGAAAATTTATCAAAATTGCAAATAGTTCAAAAGCCAAGTAAGGGCTATTGGAAAAACTGTTTGCAAAAAAATCCAATAGTTGCGATTCTTCTGTGGAATACTAACATGGCTGTCATGCATTGTAGGAACACGGGAGACACATTTGGAGCTGTTTTAAAAAATAAGCAGGAGGACTCAGGCTTTCTGCTGTACTCAGTAATAACACAAATCTGTACCCTGCACTGAACTTTGTACTCCTCCTCTACTTTCTTTTGTCTGCTCTTTTCCTAAAAAATAAAACATGGAAACAACACAAGCAAAACAGGGATCTAATAATCGCTCCACGTTTGCTCAAGGCTCTGGTGACAAATATTCTTTTAGCAAACAGTGGAAAGATTGTGACTTGAAGAACTGAGAAGCACAATATTTATGGACCAGTCGATGGCTTACCCGCAAAACAACGGTTTGAAAAGAGAAATTCTCAATAAACATCTCTAAATAGACGTATTTATAGCTTCTAGGCACTTTAGGATTCACTCATAAGGAATTCTGAAACATTTCCCAAATGTGCTTCTCTAAGCAAACTTTAGCAATAAGCCTTTTGCTCTCGCCTTAGGCGGAAATGTTCACACATTAAAAGAGAATTGAGGATAATGGCATTAAGGCTGCTCAAGCCATGGCTAGCAGAGTGCATTTGCAGCATAGTATTTACAATGTGCCCATGACAGATTCTTCTGCCTAGTAAACACTTCAGCCTCACTTCCGGCTCATGTTTGGCTCTCTATAGTATGTAGACTTACTGCTGTATATTGACTAAAATTAAATTTTCACTCTCACTTATAATCCTAGCACATCCTCCTGGGGTGAGGGAGGTGAATTGCTTGAGCTCAGGAGTTTGACCCTGTCTCTAAAAAAATATTAAAAAGCTGGGAGTTGTGGCAAGCTCCTGTAAGTCCCAGCTACTCGGGAGACTGAGGCAAGAAGATCGCCTGAGCCCAAGACATTCAGATTGCTGTGAGCTATGATGATATAAGCACTCTACCCAGGGCAACAGAGTGAGACAGTCTCAAAAAAAAAAAAAGAAAGAAAGAAAGAAAGAAAAGAAAAAGAAAAATATTAAAATTAAATTGCATCATTTCTCGTCTGTCCTTGGAATGTAGTTTCCACAAACATAAAGTAGGAATTCATGTTATTATAAGAAATTTATGGGCCAGGCATGGTGGTTCACACCTATAATACTAGCACCCTGGGAGGCCAAGGGCAAGTGGATTGCCTGAGCTCACAGGTTTGAGACCAGCCTGAGCAGAAGCCCATCTCTAAAAATAGCTGGGTGTTGTGGAAGGTGCCTGTAGTCCCAGATACACAGAAGGCTTAGAGAAGGGGATCACTTGAACCCAAGACTTTGAGGTTACTGTGAGCTATGATGCCACAGCAGTCTACTGAGGGTGACCAAGTAAAACTCTGTATCAAAAAAAAAAAAGAAAAGAAAGAAATTAACAATGGGAAGACTGATAAAAACAATTACAAGCTATGACTCCCAGGCAGATGCTCTGAGTCCAAAAGCACTTAAAAAGTTTTGACAACATCCAAAGTTGTATAAAAACAATTGGTAGTGGTATCTCAAAATTCAAAGATTTTGTTCTGTTTTCAAGTACTGACCAAAAATGAAAGAATATTCACAGAAAAACTACTTGAGAATTTCTGGAAAGTAAATCACTGGTATGAGTCCTTTTTTCTGTGTTGATACCTCATTTGGGGCCCTGCTATTTATGAGTCCGCAGGTGCTGCACCAGCATGACCCTCCCTGATGTATGGACTGAATGCTCACGTTCTCCTCCCCACCATAATTCATATGTTGAAGCCCTGACCTTCAGTGTGACTAAATTTGGAGTGAGAAAATAATTAAGGTTAAATGAGAATGGAGCCATGAATTGATAGGATCAGTGTCCTCTAAACAAGAGACACCAGAGCACTCACCTGCTCACTCTCTTTCTCCATGTACATATACTAGAGAAAGCCCACATGAGGACACGACAAAAAGGTACCATCTTCCACACAGGAAGACAGGCCTCACCAGAAACTGAATCACTTGGACACTTGATCTTGGACTTCCAGAAACCAGAACTATGAAAAAATAAGTTTCTAAGGTTTCAATCACCCAGTCTATGGCATTTTGTTTTGCAGCTCATGCTGACTAGTACATGCAACAACCTGTCAAAGGAGGAGAGGACAAAAAGACACTGTATTCCTCTTTCTCAATGTAGAACCCGAGAAATTCCCAAATGTGTACAAAAATATCAATATCTTGCTTTTACACACCACGTTTACATACATAATCCTATTTACTCTTCACAGCCTTTTAGTCAGAGCTAACATTATTAATCCCATTTTATGAATGAGACTGAGCATAGATAAGTCAAGATTTAACCAAGAGGCTCGGCACCTGTGGCTCAATCGGCTAAGGCGCCAGCCACGTACACCTAAGGTGGCGGGTTCGATTCCCCAACCTGGGCCGCCAAACAACAATGATGGCTGCAACCAAAAAATGGCCGGGCGTTGTGGCGGGCGCCTGTGGTCCCAGCTACTTGGGAGGCGGAGACAGGAGACTCGCT
>CAUYQV010178399.1:0-13386 GCA_963574575.1 Galagoides demidoff
TTGTGGCGGGCACCTGTGGTCTCAGCTACTTGGGAGGCGGAGGCAGGAGACTCGCTTGAGCCCAGGAGTTGGAGGTTGCTGTGAGCTGTGATGCCATAGCACTCTACCCAGGGGGATAGCTTGAGGCTCCATCTCAAAAAAAAAGAAAACATTATGGTAAATGAAAGTAGCTGGGAACGTATTTTACAATGTAATAGCTCTGAAATATCTGGAGTAGGCCATGTATAGGGACAGAGGGTGCACTAGAGGTTAACAAAGGCTGCTGGACGGGGAGGAATGGTACCAAGTTACGGGGAGTGGTAGTAAGTTTCTTTTGAGCAAATCAACGTGCTCTAAAATTAGAAAGTCTCGATTGTTGCATAACCTTGTGAATATACTAAAATCCACTGAAACGTTTCCCGTAAAGTGGCAATTTTTATGGGATGTGAATTACAGCTTATAATACTGCTATTAAGAACATATGTAGTATAGGCTATAGCAAAGTAAGACCTTGGGCGTTGACACTTTGTTCTGATAAGGAAAAAGCAAAACAAGCTGCAAATCAATGACTCCTCTTGAATCCATCAAAGAACTCAGATTATACAGCAAACTGCTAATCTGTGCTAGGAAAGGCAGGCACATTTGGAGTGTCACAGCTGAGATCTCCCTACTTCAAGCAGAGGCACCAGAGCCATAAAGTGCTGAAACACTATAAGTCGTCATTTTGATGAATTGCAGGTAGATAAATGAAAACTAGCATATGAGTGAAAAAACACTCACATGCCGCAGTTTTAGGGGAAATCCCACGCTTTTGTGGCCGTATCCCAAGGCATTGTCCCAGCTTCCTACAGTGAGGAGTATCATGGGAAATGCTCTCCCGAAAGGCAGCAGGAGGTTCTCACCAGTGTAAAGCAGACCCAGAGCCTTCTGCATAAGGAAGTCTGACTCTCCAGTGTAAAGGCTTCACCAGAGCAGCCGACCTGGGAGATGGCATTCCTCTGATGCCAGCTCCCCAAATCTTACTGTCTTCCACAGCATTTCATGAAGAAATACTTGTGAAGGTCAAGCTGGGAACCCAACTGCCCTGCAGTGTTTAGACTTCCAGATGTTTAATTATTAGATAATGAAACACTTTCCTTTCATCGCAGCTTGTTAGTGGAGGCCCCAGTGCACCAGTAGATTACACCTGCAGCAATCACATCCTGTCTAGGAAGTTTTCTTAGAGGACCCAAAGATGGGAGGAGTGACAAGAAAAAAGGACCAAGAGGAGTCCAATGCCTCAAGTACCTACAGACACTGCAAATGTTAAATACAGTCCATCCCCACAGGATTAACCTAATCCAAACACTACACAAAGCACATCAGTCCCCATTATGGGATGCAACACATATGCTTGCCACAAAATATATAAGGCACGACAAAAGACAAGTAAAACAGAATGCAAAGAACAGAATGCAAAGAAAGGAAGCATCAGAGCAGACTCAGATACAACACAGGCATTGGCTATATGAGAGAGGGCATTTAAAATTACCAGGATTAATATGTTTAGGAAAAGGTAGGAGCACACAAGATCAGACAGGAGAGGTCAGCGGCAAGATGGAAACTTGAGAGCCTTCAGTCAAAAGGAAGTGACAGAATTCACAGACGCCAGCACCACTGCTGAGTGCCCTCCATGTGCTCAGTGATAAATGAGAGATGAGTGGGAAAGAACTAGTGAGTTTAAAGATGAGTCGAAAGAAACTTTCCAAACTGAAAAGGAAACATAAAAAAGAATAATATGAAAACAAACAAACACCACACAGAATATCCTAGAATGGTGAAAACATTGCAAACGGAGTAACATATCTGTGATTATGAAAAGAGAAAAAGTGCTAAAATACACCAAGCCACAGATATAAAAGTATCCAAAAACACCAAGCTGGCTAAGTATCAAAGGACCACGCAGACACATATTATATCCAGACACAGAAAACCAAACACAAACAGGAGAATCTATAAAGGAGACAGAGGTAAGGAAATAACAAACAAACAAAAAAAACAACCCACAACATACCTATAGAGGAACGAGGGTAAGGACTAGGAATTACGGCAATTTATCATCAGAAATTATATACATAAAAAGAGTGGAGTAAAATATAAATATATAAGTATATTATATATAATTATGTACTATATATTATCCATAATATATAATACATGAGTAAATAAAGGTAAAATAAAATCATCTTTTTATATTATTTTTATTTGATCTAAAAGATAACAATGTATTGGATGACTTTCACACTGGATAATGAAATGAATGACAGAGGTCAAAGGGGGGAGGAGGGGAGGGATTTCGAGCGCTGTGTACGCTGTGCTGTGTGTGAAGGGGACGCTTACCTGTAGGTGGACGTGTCATATCTGCATCTGCAAACTATAGGAAGACACTAAACGTGTTTAAAGTATAATTAAGATGATACAAGAGGGGATACAATGGAATTGTACATCAGAAAAACAGGGGGAAAGGAACACAAAACAAATGAAATAAATAGGACCTAGTTACAAATATGGCAGAAATAATGTAGAATCAAAAATTAACTTTCTGTTGAATAGTCCAGATACCAGTCATCAGAATGAATAAAACACAAGACCAAATTGCATAAGCTCTATAAGAAACTTACTTTAAGTATGAACATTTGTGCACATGAAGTGATGGGAGGTGAAATTCTATATTATACTAGTGGAAGGAAAACTGGAGCAGCTATATTAACTTTGGCGAAAGAAGATTTTAAAATGAGAAAAAAATATTAGGAATAATGATGAATATCACATTATGATAAAGTAGTCAATTTTCAAAAAAAAAAACACATGAGAATCCTAATATTTACCCACTTAACAATAGAGCATCAGACTAAAGGCAGCAACTGTAAGAACTGTAAGAAAAGTCGGAAAATACGCTGCTTTTGCTGAATACTCCAACATTCTCTGTCATTCAGTGGTCAAGGAAGCCGGCAGAGACTCAGTCAGAAGACTCTCTGCAGTGTCTCCAGAAAACAGAAACAGGGACTCCACTTCCTAACTCATTCTATAAAGCGAATGTCACTCTAATATAAAAATCAGATAAAGATACTATGTGAAAGGAATACTAGAGACTAGTGATGCGTGCAGATGCAAAACTCCTCGGCAAAAGCTAGCAGAGCAAATCCAAAAAATTACAAGTGTACGCGACAACCAAATGATGCAAAAACCATGTAATTCACTACAGCAGGCTAAAAGAAAAAATATGACTATACCAAGTATGATTAAAATATTGATTTATACCATTTGAAAATTAGTAAATGGAAGCATGAAATATGTGTCTTTAAGTGAGCTGTAAACCAACCCGTTTTTCACTGAGAAGATGCATCTTACACATTAAAAATTATCTTCCTAAAACTCCCTATATTTTGAAGAATGTTATAGATGGGAAGAGACGCTTCAAATCAGAAACTATGAGCTAACGTGTTAGGGACAGTGTGGCAGAGAAGAGTGAATTTCAGGGGGTGGTAAAAACAGATGATCTTTTAGATGAGTGAAGAGTAAGACAGGCATTATTAACAAATAAAGAAGAAGGCTCTGCTGCCTGAGTGTCTTGACCTGCATGTGATGATGAGAGGAAAATGAAACCTGAAGGAAAAACAGGAGCATAGATACATAAAAAAGAAATAATTCATATTCAAGGTCAGTCTTTATAGACATGGAGAATTCCACTTGTTCACGTTTTCTTTAAAGCTTCCTTGCTGGAAATGGGAGCAGTGGAGAAGTTCTCTGGGAAGCCAGCACTCCTCTTAAAAGAAATCCTTTCACTCCGCTCTTTGTTCAATCTTCTCTAAAGACTGATGTGAGGCATTAGCATACAACTTTGCGTGACTATTTCAGCAAATATTTCATAACATAAGAAAAGTTTCTTTTACTAATCCTTTCAAGGATTTTAGTTCTTAGCTTCTACACATAGCATCCACTGGGTTGTACGCAGTTGCAATTTGTAGAACACTGCTCTTGAGGTTGCATAACTAAATCAGCATTTTATTATTCTCACATAACAAGAACTCAGGGAGGAGGAAGGTGAGAGAGGAGAGAGGCAGCACCATGCTGAGAGGCAGATCTGTGGTCCACTGAGGCACCCGAGAGCCGAGTCCTTCCTATTTTTTCTTTCTTTCTTTTTTTTTTTTTATTAAATGATAGCTGCATACATTAATGCAAACATGGGGTACAGTGTAGTGTTTTCATATACAATTTGAAATATTTTCATCAAACTGGTTAACAAAGACTTTGTGTCATTTACTTAGTTATTGTGTTAAAACATTTACACTCTACTTCTAGAACAGTTCAATTGTACCCTTGTTAGACAGACCATATAGGTGATCTTTCCAGTCACCCTCCCACCCATCTGCCCTTCTCCCCTCCCCTCCTCCACTTCCTCCCCATATTCTTAGGCTAGAATTAGGTTGTAGCTTTCATTTGAGATCTATAAATTAGTTTCATAATAGGGCTATGTACACTGGATACTTTTTCTTCCATTCTTGTGAATGATGGGCTGGTCAGAAAAAATAGGATGGAAAATGTTCTCCTTCCTATTTTTTCTGACCAGCCTATCTGAGGACCAGGTCCAGCCCCTCCACTATATCTCACAGTTTTTGTCTCCTGTGCTTGCTGTACTGGACAGGCATTCACAGAAGGGAAATGGCATGTAAGGGGTGGGTATCTATGCTCCCTACAGATCTGTATCTTCTGCAAACCCCATTCCATGGATAAGTTACCTGCCAGGCTTGTCTTCAAGGGAGGTCAGACACACTGTACGTGTAACAAATCAACACTCTAATAAGAGTAAAGTGTGGGAAGAATTTAATATAGGTTTTACGAGTAGCAGTTTCTTTCACATCATCCCAATGTTTTAAAAAAAGAATTTCAAATTAATATGAGGGAACGTATGATTAGGTTACATTGTTTGCATTTGTAAGGTAAAGTCCGAGTTACACTTGTCCCTTCACCCAGGAAGTGTGCCTCATACCCGTGCATTGTTCTGTTAGGTGTCTGGTCCTTCCCTCCCCTCCTCTTGAATTTAATGGAATATTAGGCAGCCATGAAAAGACGGAGATTTTGTATGTTTTGTAACAACCTGGATGGATTTAAAGAACACTTTCCATATAAAGTATCTCAAGAATGAAAAAAACAATCACATGTACTCAGTACTAAGTTGAAAAGAGTAGATTAAACTACCTGCTCACATGAGAGAAAATCACCCCACGGTTTTAAATCACAAAACACACAGGTAATGTCCTTGTTATACAAATGAGTCCCCCCCATCATTTGGCTGATGACATAAATAGCTTCATAGAGTAATCCAATTTAGCATTAGAGGCTTGGGTCATGTGCTTCTGAGGCTTTATCTTTATGGCAAAAACTTATTTTCCAATTTTTTTAAAATTTTTCTTTGTTCACTTGCAAACATTTCTGTAATTTTTGCTGTACACTGTGGATGAAGAATTGATCTCAGTAAAACAATATTTCATGTAAAAAATTAAGCTAAAGGATATTCTTTTCTTCTAATTGAAGGTTACTTATCAATGAGGCCCTGGGCATAGTAAATAGAAAAATGAAATGAGTTGCGTGAAATCATCACACATTCCTTTTCACTTGAAAAAAGATGAAATTAGTAGTATTTGTCAAATGAGAAATGCAATGTTTAAGAAGTCATAGATAACAATCCTGGCTAACAATTCTAAGAAAAGACATGCTGGTTGTGTGGAGGCAAGTTCATGGACTTCAACTTGCTCTGAAGTTTCATTTAACTATAGACTTTCCTGATACTTTTACCGTAATAGTGTACCCAAGGAAGAATGACCTAAGAATTTATTAATGCCTAGCATGTGAGGGCACTTTCAACATTTGTCTAATAATTGCAGTAATTTTATGAAGTATTATTCTCTTTTTGCTACTAGTATTATTATAACAAAAACTAATAATAACGAAATGAGAATTCTAAGTTAAAATTAGGATAAATGAAACCAGCTGGTCACTCAGAGATACTGAACGTTGGCTCAGGAAATACCACAATAATCTGACAGATGCAATTACGTCAAGTTAATTTAAAGGAGGTACCTTGCTTACTTTAAAATACACAGTTTTAGTAAAAAAATACATTGCCATTAAATTTCCTTGTTTATTATGTCATCCATGCAAGCCTTTTTAAAAAAGAAATGAAATAATATATACTTAGTTAAGGAATTTCTGGAATTTTTTGACAATTTAGGGAAGGGCCTTTGCTCCCTTTGCCCTTCTGAAATTTTATTTTAGGATAGTAAACTTTATTCCATTCAGAACAAGTCTCACTACGTCCACAGCAGTTTTCTTCCCTCTTAAGCCAGGGGAAGGCTATTAACGTTTTTTCAGAGAAAGCTGTGTGTCGCAGTCGGGAGAGATGCTTATGTTAATATGGACCAGTTCAGGCCTCATTTTGTCATGAAATAATTACGGTTAGAAAATACCAGCAGGTGTTGAAAGAGCAGGATTAATTTGTGAGAGCTGAATGACATCATTTTCAAATGGCTTATTAAACACTAATTAGATTTCAAATTGTGTGACTCTCCATACACTTGTGTCAGGATGGGAAAGTTTAAGCATCTGCTTTCTCTGTGATGGAGGTGAAGGAGGTTACAGTTTAATTTTCGTAGGTGGTAGTTTATCAAATGAAATAAAAATGGAGATATCCAGATTCAAGTTTTATAGAATGAAGAGTGTGTTTGAATCTTTATTTCTATTCTCAGCTGTTCTTAGCCAATTAGCAATGCTACTAAACAGTAGAGTTTTGTGATATGCTTGTTGTAATTCAAACCATTTATGTAATGCAATTGCTTTAAAAGCAGTGTCAAATCGAAGCATAATGCTCCTAAGCAAAAAAGGATTTCCAGAGGATCATCAAACTCGATTGTAAATAATGTTACATTTCACCTTTATAAATCAGGCTATAAAAGTGTTTTATTTATTCAGTGTAGCACTTATTTTATTAATTGTATATTAATCTTAAAAGCTGAGGTGCAAATATATAAAAATATTTCAACAAATAAAAGTAACTGTGGGTATAGTATTATGCTAATGTAATGAATTTCTTTAAAAAATAATAGGAATAATATTAACTATATTAAGAAATTTTCTTTTATATAAGAAAAGTCTTATAGAAAAGATTTATTAGGGGGCAGCACCTGTGGCTCAAAGGAGTAGGACGCTGGCCCCATATGCCAGAGGCAGCGGGTTCAATCCCAGCCCCAGCCAAAAACTGCAAAAAAAAAAAAAAAAGATTTATTAGGTTTCTACCTATTGGCTACTAGATATACCAGCATATACATCTGCATTCAGGGCAAAGATAACATCAGATATGTAACAAAATGTGTTGTTCTCTGAACTAACAGACAAGTTATTGCTGCTGGGCTAAAAATAAACACGTGAATGAACAATGGTAGCAGAACACGGAAGATCAGAGTTTCAATGTTGTTCACAAACAGAACTCATTTCCTCGTTATTCCTCTAAAAGTCACAAAGAGTAAAATGCCCCTCCCATCCCCCACCCCCGCCTCAGCACAGCGTCCAGCCCTCAGCGTCCACCCCCTCCTCTGGGCCCTCGACCACCCGCTCTGGGCACCCTCTGAACCATTTCATAGAGGCGAAAGGGAAATCATGCGCCTCCATCACACTTCTCAGATGTCCTCTCACGTTTTGAGCCAAATGGAAGAAGTCACAAAACATCTACAGGTGAAAAAACAGCTTTACATGCAAAGCCCTGAGGCCCAGGCTCCCCGGCGCCCTCGGGTAACTTTGTGTCTGCAGGACACCGGGGTCAGGGCACTGGAGACTGTGGCAGATCCGAACCTGCTCTTCCTTCATGTAAACGGGATCATCAAATCACGGAAGCCTGCCTTTGTAAAATTTTTCATATTTTGTTCATCGTTGATATTGGGTTGTTTGTCATTACAATGTTGATCTTGATTACTGAGCTTTGGGCCCCTCCTGGAAGGTTGTTCCTGAGGCAAGCATCTTGCGGTCCCCGCCTCATCCCATCCCAGGTCTCGGTATTTCAGAGAGCGACCTCATTAGATCCCACCTCGAGAACTTTCATTTGTTTTCCCAGTCTTCCACGGAATTTCTTGCAGAAGACCCCTTCTCCTTAGCCAGGGATCTACAGAGATGTGCAGTGTCTGTCCGATCCCTTTTCTTAAGGTGACCAGATTTTAACATTGGTAAAGCGGGACAGCATTGAGGGGGGAAGGAGGAGGGGGACGGGGCCTGACAACAATGCAAACTTTGATAAGTAGTTTTCGATAATCAGTTCTCAACAATTATTTGTTATTATTAAAGTTTAACATTATAAAAACAAAAATAGTATAAACTCATATCCTGGAAAAATAGCCACATAGCATCCGAAAACTGTATATTCCCTTCCTGTTCTCCCCTGTTCCCTAGCTTGTCCTGCATTCTTTCCAAAAATCAGGACTTTTATAAAACACCGCAGGAAGTGGGACAAATTATTTAAAAATTGGGACTGTCCCGCCAAAAGCAGGACTCTGGTCACCTTACTCTAGAGAGGTGGGGGTTTCTTGTTTATTCCAGACAGTTTGGCTCCTTCTGAGCTAATTGTCCTTGCCTAGAAGCAAGGAAGGGAGCCAATCTAGGGACCTTGCCCAGGAGGGGAGTAGGGAGTTACATTAGTCTTTTCATTTCCAAATGAAGTTACATTAACCTTTTCATTCCCAAATGGAGTTACATTAACCTTTCCAGCAGCCAAAAACAGTATATTCCCTTCCCATTCTCCCACTGTTCCCTAGCTTGTCCTGCATTCTTTTCCAAAAATTGGGACTTTTTAAAAATGCTGCAGGAGGCGGGACAAATTGTTAAAAATCAGGACTGTACTGCCAAAAGCTGGACGTCTGGTCACCTTACCTTGCGCTTGTTGGCTTATTGTTCCCCAGCCCTAATTCCACTAGTTAAGCAACTTCCATCAGTTTTGTCCCACTGCTCTCCTATCACGTTTCTGGGCACAAAATGGGGAGATATATTGAATGAATGAATGGATGGATTTTTTTATTTTTATTTTTTTGCATAAGCATGCCAGTTTCTATTTTAAAAGTTAAACTTAGTTGTAATTTTCTTAGGGAACCACTTACCATTCTATTTATTTAATCAAAGAGAAAAAAATGGAAATTATATTTGTCTTTGGCCACTCACACTGGCTCATTTTGGCAAATGAGTGAAGGAGAGGAATTCCTGGCCGGAGAGGGCCCAGTCAACGTGGCACCTGTGGCTGCTGTAATACTGAGCGGCCCTTGGGAGCCAGGCAGAGGTCTCCTGTCCGGGTAGGGTCGCTGAGGCCAAGGAGAGGCCGGTCCTCTGTGGGACGTGTTATCCACCCACAGCAGTTTCTTACTTGAGTAGGAGGAGTAATAAAGAACTGAAGGATCCAATTTTTCTGTATGTGAAAGTTCACCCACCTGCTGTGTGGACAAGGTGTTGCCTGGCAGTGAGGATAATGAGGCAGCCGCCAGGAAGGGTTTCTGGCCGTGTGTCAGAGAGAACATCAAGGGGGGGAAATCTATCACAAAAGCAGCTTGAAAAGATGATGGAGGAGAAATCTCATCCTTTCAATTTTAGTAGTTCTGAAATTGGCTGCCTGTTAGACCATATGCTCTCTCACCTGAAATATTGTAACATTTTTTTTTCAGCAAAGCTCCCTGAAATGATTGATTGATTCATTCATTCATTTAAAAATGTCTATTTAGAAATTTTCATGTGCCAGGTTCTGAGCTAAATAGTGAGGACGTATCGTGAATGGTGGCATTTTTTAAATGACCAAATATGAATAAATAAATGTTGATTAATGAGCAATAATTTTGTTCTAAAGATAGTTTAAACGTGAATAGAATTCAGCTTTGGACTATGCCAAAATCAACATGGATTGAAAGATTTTCATGCCTAAAATGCAAAATACCTCTCGTTGAGCTATATTTTAAGAGAGTAGTTGGGTGGCAAGGGCCCAGAACAGCTGGGTGTCTATCTCCAGTCAGAGTACAGTGTGGGATGATGGGACATGGCTTAGCTTCAGATCTGTTGTCCAGACTAAACTTCATGGGCTGCATGAGCTGTCCAATTGGCTGTGTAAAAATCACCTGTGAAGACCGATGAAAGCATTGATCAAGTGAAAAATGACCCAGTAGCCACCTGCAGCAGGGATCAGAGTCTCTGCTTACTAAGGTAAAAATAAAGGTGTAAATTAAAATTTTCTATAGAACTTAACAGAAAAACAAAATAATCTAATAGTAAAATATAGGTCACCAAAATGTTTGATATATTTGGGCTTCAGTTTTGAGCTAAATTTTATTTAAAAATAGACAATGACCTTTATAATACCACTAACTAACCATTTTTAAATTTCTGTTTAAAACCTGTTTGGTGAATCGATATTATCTGTGGATACCCAGATTCAGAAACAACCTTAAACCTGGGCAGAGACACATGCAGTACCAGTGACATTGCTTTGCTTCCAAACATGTCACTGGTGTCACAACCCTGAAACGGTGCAGGAAACAAATGATTGTGACCTTTTACAACATTATGTGGATGCTCTTGTTTAAGTAGCAGTTTTCTTTCTCTTAGGTGATTTTGGTGACATAGCACTCAAAGCTAGTTTAACAGCAAACCAAATTCTTCATGGGGTTAAATTTCTACATTAAGAACAGTGAGTGCATCACATATTCACTGAAAATACAGGTAGAAGTAGTGGCGATGAAGGGATTATTCTATTGGAAAACTTCTTGCATGTTGTTATTCTGCCTACAGTACTTTATTTTACTTTGTTTTAATTTTGTAATAGTTGAGATGATTTTTTTCTAGAATCTTTACTATGTTAATTATTATTCAAATTCTTGTGAAAAATCAGCCCTATGAGAACAGTGGTCTGTCTAAAACTGTTCTATTTTTATATCTATTTTATTTTTCTACATATATATATAAATTATAAGTTACAAAAAATGCAGGAGACATTCAACTTATCTCTGTTGTATTAAAGGACAGCATTATTTATATGTTGATGTGCCTAATGCATTTCTGCAATTAATGCCATGGCAAAAATTGTATAGAGTTATAGGTTTTTTCATAATTCATCTATAACACGTCATGCCACTAAACAAAGTATTTCTAGGACTTGGTAAAGTTTGTTTGTAAAGCAGAGCGCTTGGCTGAGTGCAGGGGCTTGCAGTGGGAGGCCAAGGCTGGTGAATTACTTCAGCTCAGTAGTTCAACACCAACCTGAGGAAGAGTGAGACCTCATCTCTACAAAAAATAGAAACTTTACTCTGTCATACATACAGGCAGGCCCAGCTACTCTGGAGGCTGAGGCAAGAGTTTGAGGCTGCTGTGAACTATGATGCCACGGCACTCTACCAGGGCAACAGAGTAAGACTCTGTCTCAAAAAAAAAAAAAAAAAAAAAAAAGGGTGTCACCTGTGGGTCAAAGGAGTAGGGCGCCAGCCCCATATACCAGAGGTGGCAGGTTCAAACCCAGTCTCGGCCAAAAAAAAAGTGCTTGAACTTCACTTCCAAATATATCTGCTAGTTTCATGTACTTGATAAACAGTTGAAGTGTGTCTAAATACTCAGATACAAACAAATACCTAATTGTACACAGATAATCCTTGACTTACAATAGAGTTGCATCCTGATAAACCCATTATAAGTTAAAAGTTCTCATAAGTTGAAAATGCATTTAATATGCCTAACCTACCGAGCACCAGAGTTTACCTTAAACATGCTCAGAACACTTATGGGTATATTAGTCCATAGCTGGACAACATCATCTAACACGAACCCTATTTTATAATAAAGTGATGGATATGTTCATGTAATTTATAGAATACTGCACTGAAAATAAAAAACAGAATGGTTGTATGGTTTATCCTGAATGCATATTGTTTTCAAACCACCTTAAACTGAAAAACGGTAAGTTGAACCATTGTAAGTCAAGGACATTCTGCATTCCAAAGTTATAGCAAAAAAAAAAAAGAATATAATCTATCACGTTAAGAATTTTTATATTGATTATAAATTGAAATGATAAATTTCATTATGTTAGATTAAACAAAATTATTTACATGAATTTTATTTAAATTTGTAAGATGTTAATACTTCAAAATTTAAAGTTGCAAATATGGTTTAGATTATATATTAATGGGAGATTAATTGGCCAGATTGACCATGAATAATATAAATGGACTTGGTTCAGCACCTGTGGCTCAAGTGGCTAAGGCACCAGCCACATACACCTAAGGTGGTGAGTTCGAATCCAGCACTGGCCCATCAAACAACGATGGCTGCAACCAAAAAAATAGCTGGGCCTTGTGGCAGGCGCCCATGGTCCCAGCTACTTGGGAGGCTCAGGCAGGAGACTAATGTGAGCCCAGGAGTTGGAGGTTGCTGTGAGCTGTGATGCCCCAGCACTCTACCCAGGGGGACAGCTTGAGGCTGTGTCTCAAAAAAAATAAAAAATAAAAAATGGACTTGAAATTTAACATATTAAAAAAAGAGTAACAAAGTGAAATGATGTGGAATGAGCAGGTTAATGATTAGGTCAGTTGAATAAAACAACAGCCCCAGAATAAATTCAGTGTATATACATATACAAATGTCCTATTTTAACACAACAGGATAGCATGTCAGACATATCAATATTTTATAATGGAACCTCAATGAACAGTACTGAGGCAATTTATTAACTATTTGGAAATACACTTGTATTTTGGTTTATGCTCCCAAACCATAGAATAAATAGTAGAAAATAATATAATGATAAATTAAAAGAAGTGAGTATACCAATTTATGAAAATTGGCATAATAATAAAAAGACAGAGGGGAAATCCTGGACTAAATAATTCCCAGCAATATTTCAAGAAAAGCTATCACGGAAGAGCTACCTTCAATATTGGGGCTAATTCATAAGGAAAGATGGTGAGGGAAGGAACAATATCCGGGACTATGGCTGGAGTGCACCATGGTATTATAAATCTATAGGGTAATTTGGAATACATTTGGACTCTGGAAATAAGTTTTTAAAATTATGTGTGTGTGTGTATGTGTATATATAAATGTATATATACACATAATTGAAGTATTGTTAATAAGAAAAATAATGGAACCAAACCCAAAGTGGAATGGTCTACCTAATGTAAAATAGTTCATAGTCATAGGATAAAATTTTTTTTTATGAATTGATAGCTGTATACATTAATGCAAACATGGGGTACATTGTACTGTTTTCATATACAATTTGAAATACTTTCATCAAGCTGGTTAACATAAATTTCATGTCATTTGCTTAGTCATTGTGGTGGGAGGGTGACCGGAAAG
>CAUYQV010178402.1:0-12539 GCA_963574575.1 Galagoides demidoff
TGTTGGTACTGAGTCTGTTTTGCAAAGTCCTCACCTCGCTAGGGAGCTGGAAAGTCCCTGGTATGAAGCCAGCTTCGGGGCAGAGGAAGGGGGGTTCTGACAAGGTGAGAGAAGGGGAGCAAGGGGGAATTGACAGGGGCTCTTCAGTGCAAAACAGAGTAAGATGATGTGAAATTTAATCAAAGTATTCAGAATAGTGCTCAATTTAAAACTTATGGATTATTTATTTCTGGACATTTTTCTTCTTTGATAGGATCAATCATGCATATTCCTGGAATTTTCCATTTGATATTTTAGGACCATGATTGACTGTGGGTAACTGAAACTGTGTCTGAGGACACACCTTTCTGATGGTCTGACTTCATACAGAGAAAAAAAGCAAAATTATATGTATCAGCAGATGGGCTAAATATTAATCTTATAATTTTTCATGGGCAGCTGTCTGAGTCAGTTTAGGAAGCTATAACAAAATACCATAGACTGGTGATTTAAATAACACATATTTACTCCTTAAACAGTTCTGGAGGCTGGAAAGTTCAAGATCCAGGTGTTAGCAGATCTGTTGTCTGGTGAGGCCTCTCTTCCTGGTTTGTAGACAACCATCTCCTTGTATCCTCATATGGCTGAGAGAACAAGATCATATATGTATATCTGTTGTGTATTTTTTTTCTTTTCATGAGGCACAGTCTTGCTCTGTCACCCTGAGTAGAGTGCAGTGGCATCATTATAGCTCACTGTAACCTCAAACTCCTGGACTCAAGTGATCCTCCTGCCTCAGCCTTCTGAGTAGCTGGGACTGTGGGCACCTGCCACAATGCTTGGCTAAATTTTCTATTTTTAGTAGAGACAGGGTCTCACTCTTGCTCAGCATGGTTTCAAGCCTCAGACCTCAAGTGATCCTCCTGATTTGGCCTCCCTCGAGTTCTAGGATCACAGGAAGCCACAATCCCTGGCCAAAAGTTCTTGATTTAATAAAAAAAAAAATACCAGTATGCTGAGTTTGCTAAGATCTACAGTAAGAACAAATCTGTGAAATTATGAAGAAAGAAAAAGAAATTTGGGCATAGTATACATAAAATTTGGAGGTGTCCATGATTTCAGCCATCCACTGGGGGTCTTGGAACCTATTCCTGGCAGATAAGGGAGAACAACTGTATTATGAATAATGAGGTTGCTATGAATGACATTGTTCTTTATTATTAGGCTTACCACAGTAGAGCATCCATAGTTGACCACCTCCCTACATTGGCCACCCTTAAATTGACCTAATTTTCATAGACCAGACATGCACCACATGTACTCAATAGAATTTCCTTATGTTGACCACTTCTGTAGGTTGGCCAGTTTGTTACAGTCTCTTGGTGGTCAACTTCCAGAGCTTCTGTGGTATATAGTTTATACTAGTTGTCACAACATAATTATGAACAGAGCCCCTATGTATTCATTCACATGAAGATCTATCAGAATCTTTTGAAAACTTCATCTCAGAAAGTCTTTACTACAGATGAATTGTCATATTGTCCTTGTGACAAATATAAATCATGTAACTATTTACATTTCTTTCATTCTGTATCTGCTACAAAGAACATAAATTTGCAGCATTATTTTAATAATGATTGCAGGACCATCCCCTGGGTGACCTTAAATCAACTCAGTTCTCCCTCTTTTCTCATTTACATTTCCTGAGAATAACTGTAGAAAGTGCTGGGAGTGTAGAATCCCGAGATAAGGAGGGACTGGCCAGAGCAATGAAGGCTCTGTCCCAGTTGCCCCTAAAAACAAGATGTCCTTTAATGCTCTAGCCCAACATGTTATGTTGCCCTGGGGTATAAAACACAGGGAGGGGGGCTGCTTTCCAGGGTCCCTAGGCTATGGAACAAGTGGGGTATGTACAGATGAGACCTTCTTTCTCCAGCAGCTTTCCTGAGTCTTGGGGTCTGTCTTGCAATGATTCCTTGGCTTCCATTGTCCTTTGCTGCTTATCTGCAAGTAATAAACTCACTCTGTGTAATTTTTTGTGCGTGGGATTTGTGTCTCACCGAACTGGGCAAGTTGGTAATCAGTGCACAGTGAACCTACTCACAATGTTACTAGGCTCCATCCAATATTGCATGAACAGTTCACTGATGTTCTCTTGTTCAGTGTGTCTGTGCTGCCTATGTTTTTTTCTGATCCTATTATAGATTTATGTGTTTATTTTGTTATTCAGTTTATTATAGGCCTAGTAAATATAATGGTAAATGGAAGCAGTAACTTAACAAATAAAGAAGTGATTTCCACTAGTTTATTTCCTGATTCTTTATGGGAAAGAAAGTGATCTACAAAGTCAGGGTTGGGGAAGTGAGAAGGTACAGGTGAAAGGGTGGGTCTGGAATCAGCAGGGAGCTGCCTCCCTCACCCCTAGGCCATAAGGCTGGACCTTCACATCCCACCCTCCATCAGCCAAGGCACATTTTCCATTGAAATCCACAGGACTCTGTAGGTGGTAACATCAGCCATGTGGTGCTCACTCTCAGTGGAGAATCCTGATTTGTTTCTGGGGCAAGTCTGGAATCTGCTGCTTCTTGTGATTACCTGTCCCTGCCCTGAGGCCCTGGGGACAGATCAGGGGTATATCCTCACTGAATGAACTCCTGCCCCTGGGGTTCTCTCTATCCTCACTTCACATAAGCTGCCATGTCCCTCTGCAGCCAGGGCTGGGGACCACAGGAGAGAGTCCCAATTAGCTGCCATGTCCATACTGGGCCTCAGGTTTCAGGCCCTCTTGCTGACAGCTCCACATGGCCTAGGAGCTTGAAGCTGGTCTGGCATCTGTGGATTCAACCAGAGCTGATGGGGTGTAGCGAGTTGGGGTCAGAAGGAAGATCTTGTAGTTCTCACTAAGTGGTCTAACCCTGGACTCTGTAGAGCAGTGGTTCTTAACCTGTGGGTCGTGACTCACAGGAACTGTATTAAAGGGCCACAACATTAGGAAGGTTGAGAACCACTGCTACAGAGTTTCCAAGAAACCCTGGAAAGACAGTGTCCACAGTTAGCCACTCCACACTCCCACAAATGCTTCCTGGGGGCACCGAGGGGTAGCTCACTGTGCTAGATACTGTGAAATTAAGTTCAGAAAAATCTAACCAGTTAATTGTCATGGTGGAATGTGGGAAGGATAATAAAATTTGGTCTAAAATGAATGAAGGTTTGAATCCCAGCTCTCTCATAGGTTAGGCAGGAGAATATGAAAAAAGTGCTTTTAAATTCAGGTTTCAAAACAAGGATCAATATGCCTACCTTAAGGAACAAGGACACATACATGAGATGATACTAAGCATACACATTGAATAAACATTAAAAATTACTGTTATTTTTTTTTTTGAGACAGAGTCTCAAGCTGTCCCCCTGGATAGACTGCCGTGGCATCACAGCTCATAGCAACCTCTAACTCCTGGGCTCAAGTGAGTCTCCTGCCTCCACCTCCCAAGTAGCTGGGACCACAGGTGCCTGCCACAACACCTGGCTATTTTTTGGTTGCAGCCATCATTGTTGTTTGGCAGGCCCAGGCTGGATTCAAACCCGCCACCTTAGGTGTATGTGGCTGGTGCCTTAGCCACTTGAGCCACAGGCGCTGAGCCAAAAAAAATTACTGTTATTATAAAGGACCACAATGGGTGGCGCCTGTGGCTCAGTGAGTAGGGTACCGGCCCCATATACCGGAGGTGGGGGTGTTCAAACCCAGCCCTGGCCAAAAACTGAAAAAAAAAAAAGGACCACAGATGGTATAAAGGCACATATTAGGTACCTCACTTAATTTTCACAACAACTCTTACAGTTAATTACTATTATTTGTAACTATTATTAATATTATTCTACTCAATTTACAGATAAGAAAATAGAGCCTTAGAGCTTTTAAGTTGTGTGCATGCAGGTCACAAAGTTAGCAAGTAGAACAGGATTCAAGCTACATCTACCAGTTTCAATTTTCACACTCTCATCCACTCTCTAATTACTCGTACAGTCTCAACCACACTCACATCCTACAAATGTTCAGTTCCTAATAAACATTACATCTGCGTCTCATTACTGTCAAAGAACTTAGGTTCTGGGCTACTATGCTGTAGGCACACTCCTAGATGTTTCAGTGCACATGCAGGGCAACCAGTGTGGGCTGCCTTGCCCTGAAGAACATAAAAAAGTCAGATTCACCCTTCCCATCTCCTCCCTGGCCATGAAAACCAGCATATCTGCATCAAATGTCTAATCCCTGACCTGCTCTAGCCTATTGATAATTGGTCACCACAGTCCCCAGGTCTTTCAGACCACATAACTGTCACCTTTGGTTCATAGCAGAAGCCACCAATGACTGATTGAACCATGTCAAATACAAGGAGCTACCGAAAAATTCACCGAACTTGCCTCTTATTAACTCAAACAGATTGCAAATTTTATTTCTGAGAAGGTAATTACCTGGCTTCCAAAAGGCCCTCAAATAATCCCGACTACAGGCATCTCTCAGTAACACCTCTCTCAGCAGGAATCCAATCATTGGTCTTCCCAGAGAATAAATCATTTCTCCTTACTATAGTATCTAAAACTGACCTCTGGAGAGGCCAAACACTGATATTCCAGGTCCTAGTTAATTGGTTCTACATGGTTCCTAATACCCATAAGACTAAAGTCACTGATCCCAAGTATTTTCCAAATATGACCCTCAAAGGTCTCCAGTTCTCAAATCTACAATCTCAGGATTATAGAAGCCTGAATCACTGACTCCTACAGTTAACAATTCCTGCAGAGATGCAATGACTTTCCCAAAATATATTCGAGTGTTATTTTCTAAGAGCTCTATCAAGTGCAAGTTCACTGACAACAAATGAGTAACTCCAATAGGACTTCCCATCACTGATACCATTAGGCCTGAAATGGGTGTTTCCTAATTTTGCTGGCACATCAGAATCACCCAGGATCTTCTAAAAATGTTTATGTAGGGTTCTGATCCTGAGCAACAGTAACAGAATACCTGTGGGCCCAGCCATCTGTATTAGTGAAAGCCTCACAGGAAATTCTGATGCACAGTGAGGATTGAGAATCACAATCCTAAATCACTGATTCTCCTCCACAGGCATCCTCCCAGCATCAGAATTCTCATTTACAACAATGGAAGACATTTATTGAACATTGACAGATCATAGAGAGAAAAGTGACAGTGCATATAGTGAGAATAAGATGGAGTTAGTCAGGCTAGGGCTGAGGCGACATAGTTGGTCTGGCTGGTTTAGATCCTATGTGAACTCTACCTCATGTCTTCCATCCTTTGGGTCATGGGTTATGGTGATTATTGTCTTTTAAGATAAGGGTTAATGTGTATAAAACTGTAGTTTTAGAAATGGAAGAACACAATAGTCTTGGAGAGGCTACTCTCACTGTTCTCTAGAATGGCTGGCCTTCTGATAATAAAAATTGGTAGGCCTATCCTCATTTCTGCATATTGGCTGGACAGTGGCAGGTGGCTGGACCCTCTTCATCCATAACAAAAGAACTACAATGGAGGGCAAAAATACCATTTCTTAGCCAGAACAAAGAATGACAGTTTTCATCATGAAATAATATAAACAAATTCCATCAATTTACCATAATTGAAGAAATTATTCAAGGATGCATTCTAAAAAAAGGAAAATTGAATCAGAAGATCACAAAATAAAAGAGCAAAACAATGGATGGGTATACACACACACACACATACACACACAATCACCCCACATAATAAGTTTTATGAAGAAAACAGGAAGTATATGGATGCATGTGTTTCTGTATCATTGTAACAGATGATGAAAATTTGGGAATTTGAAACAAAAAAAATGAGGGCTCTCATGAGCTAAAAAATAGCTTAAGCTCTCCGCTAGGTGACTGAATGGACCCCCTCTTGGCCAAGGAGACCCCAGAAATGCACTAAAACTGAGTTGCTGGCCAAGAAAAGGGAGGTCAAACATACCTCACCATGCCCCCTTCCCTTCCTGGAGATGTCCTTCTAACTCATTAACAGGCTTAAGGCTATGCAAGACAGACCTTAAATCCCATCTGCAGGTCCTCAATTTATTTAAAAGATCACTTGAGTCTGGGTAGATAGCAGCTAGTTTGCCTCTGATTAACAGACTTTCTTATCTTAAACCAAGCCTTTAAACAAAGCTTCATTTCTTTAACCAATTACAAATCAAAGAGTCCTTAAACCCACCTATTACCTATAATTCCCCCTCTTTGAGATTTCCTGCCTTTTAGGGCCAAACCAATGTATACCTTCCATGTATTCATTTATGACTTTACATATAATTCCTGTCTCCCTGAAATATATAAAGCCAAACTGTAACCCCACCACAGAGAAGTCACTTGCTTAAGGTTTCTTGGGCGTGTCTCCAGGCCATGATCCTCAAACTGCTCATGGTAAACCTCTAAATTATTTTACAGTTTGGGTTATTTTCTGTTGACACTAGTTAGACAGATACCTAAGGAAAACATTAATTGTCTGTAATTAAAACTTTAAATTTTCTTTGAGAAGTCCAGAAGTGCACCTGTTTATCTTGCTAAAAAAAATGAAGAGGAAAGAGCATCTATCCCTATACCTATAATTTTGTTTTGATCAAATGATAGAGAAAATTGGGGTGGTGCCTGTGGCTCAGTGAGTAGGGTGTTGGCCCCATATACAGAGGGTGGCGGATTTGAACCTAGCCCTGGCCAAACTGCAACAAAAAATAGCCAGGCATTGTAGCAGGCACCTGTAGTCCCAGCTACTTGGGAGGCTGAGGCAAGAGAATTGCTTAAGCCCAAGAGTTTGAGGTTGCTGTGATCTGTGACACCACAGAACTCTACTGAGGGTGACATAGTGACTGTCTCAAAAATAAAATAAAATAAATACAATTACAATTATAGCCTAAATGATTTTGTTATTGAAGATGAGAGGTTCTGGTATAGAAATGGGGTGAGGGTCTGCAAGAAAGGAGAGGAGGCCAGTCCAGGGACAAGGCAAGACCTTAATAAAGGAGAAAAGCAGAATGGAGACTGATCAGGTGTCAGCTCAGCTCCCACCCAGTTGCAAAAGGCTTTTGTTAGCCTTATCAGTATAGCTGGAATGGGGCAGTAAGCTGGAATACTGCCCAGGTTTCTTCGCTGTTGTGGCTCAGGATTATGGGATATCTTTAGGGTCAAGATTATGGGCAGAGGGTTTTTTTTTTTTTTCTTGAGACAGACTCTCACTTTGTCGCCCTCAGTTGAGTGCTGTCACATCACAGCTCACAGTAACCTCCAACTCTTGGGCTTAAGTGATTCTCTTGCCTCAGCCTCTCAAGTAGCTGGAACTACAGACACCCACCACCATGCCCGGCTATTTTTTGGTTGTAGTTGTCGTTGTTTGGCAGGCTGGGGCTGGGTTCGAACCCTCCAGGTCCAGTGTATGTAGCTGGCACCCTAAACACTGAGCTATGGACATCGAGCCTATGGGTAGCTGGTTTCCAGAATTCTTGCCTTAAGGCACTGCAGGAGTCTAGGAAGGTGATCACTGGTTTTTGACCTGATACTCCAAAAGGGCTGTAATCTTGTCAGAGTTATGAGGATTCCCACAAAAGTGAGAGAAACCTCAAAATAAATAAGTTAAGCATTCAACTTAAGCAATTAGAAAAATAAATTTTTTTTTAAAAAGACAAAATTATGCTTTAAACCCCCTGGAAGTAATAACTAATAAAATTAAAACTAAAATGCAATATATGTGTATGTATTGTGTGCATACTGACGGATAAATAAAACGAGCTAATCCTTTGAAATGTCCAATTACATGAATAGAAATACAGATCATGAATATTACTTCTACTGGAATATTATGTGCAATTCTGTAGCAACATTTAAATATAGAGATGAAACAGGTGCTTCCTTATCAAAATATAAACTAACAAAACTAATGAAAAATAGGAAAGAACAAAAGAAACTCTAGGCTTGGTTCCTGTAGCACAGTGGTTAGGGTGACAGCCCATACGGTGAAGGTGCCAAATTCGAACCCGGCCTGGGCCAGCTAAACAACAATGACAACTGCAACAAAAAAAAGCCAGACATTGTGGCAGGCACCTGTAGTCCCAGCTACTTGGGAGGCTGAGGCAAGAGAATCGCTTAAGCCCAAGAGTTTAAGGTTGCTATGAGCTGTGCCCCACGGCACTGTACCCAGGGCGACGTAGTGAGGCTCTGTCCCAGAAAAAAAAAAAAAAACAACTCTAAGTTACCAGTGAACAATAACTAAAAAGTATGTAATGTATACATTTAAAAAGACACTAGCCCTCAGTACTGTTTTTTGCAATGTCCTGTGACTCTACATTTATTTCAAAAATAAAAAGTTAAGTGCACAAAGGACACCACAATAAAATTGACTTAATGTGGAATGCAGTCTAACTTTTACAAAACAGAATATTTCTTCACTTTTTAAAAGTTCTAGAAGGGGAGCTAGCAAATTATAGACTGCAGGCCAATCTAATTCAGTTTTTCTAAGTAAAATTTTATTAGAAAACAACTACTTCTATTTGTTTACATCTTGTCTGTGGCTGGTTTTGCTACAGCAGCAGACCTGAACAGTTGCAACACAGACTATAAAACTGGTAAAGCCTAAAATATTTGCTATCTGGCCTTTTGCAGATAAAAAGTTGGCCAATTCCTCCCTGTTATAAACAGTAGAAATAGTTGAACATTTCCAAATTCATTTTATAAATTTATCTGAAATTCATTTTATAAATTTATCTGAAAAAATATAGTTCTAATACAAACAAGCAATTATCTGGAGATTATTTTGTCTTATAAATGGAACAATCTTAAAATATTAGCAACTTGAACCCAGCAAGTATCAAAAGAAAATTTTACCCCATGACCAAACTGGGTTTGCCAGTAAGACATAGATGGTTAACATCATGACATCTATCAATTTACTTAATTACTTCAACATATAAAGGAGAAAAACACCACACCCATATTAATGGACATAAAAAAAGGCATTTGGCACAATTCAACAGTATTCTTAAACTAAAACAAGACTAGAAGGAGATTATGAAAATTGAAAAAAGACCATAGACTTTAAATCATCAGGAAGCATCTTATTAAAAGGTAAAATGCTGAAGATGTTTCCATTAAAACTAATAACAACAAGGCTAGGTGTAGAGACTTAGTCCTCTAACCCTAGCACTTGGGGAGAATGAGGCAAGAGGATCCCTGAGCTCAGGAGTTTGAGACCAGCCTGAGACCTCAGTGAGACCCCATCTCTCACTAAAAATAGAAAAACTACCAGGGCATCGTGGTGGACACCTATACTCCCAGCTATTCAGGAGGCTGAGGTAAGAGGATCTCTTGAGCCCAAGAGTTGGAGTTTGCAGTGAGCTATGATGTCACAGCACTCTCCCGAGCTACAGAGTGAGACCCTGTCTCAAAAAACAAAAACAAAACAACCCCTCCAAACCAACTATTAACAACATACAGTTATTCCTATCACAACAGTTTTTTTCTTTTTTTTTTTGAGACAGAGTCTCACTTTGTCACCCTGGGTAGAGTGCTGTGGCATCACAGCTCATAGCAACCTCAAACTCTTGGGCTTAATCCATTCACTTGTCTCAGCCTCCCGAGTAGCTGGGACTACAGGTGCCTGCCACAATGCCTGGCTATTTTTTGGTTGTAGTTGTCACTGTTTGGCAGGCCTGGTCTGGATTCAAATCCGCCAGCTCCAGTGTATGTGGCTGGTGCCCTAGCTACTGAGCTATAGGCACCAAGCCACAATACGGTTTTATTTTATTTTATTGTATTATATTTTTTTGAGACAGAGTCTCACTATGTTGCCCTCAGTAGAGTGCTGTCACATCACAGTTCACAGCAACCTCCAACTCCCGGGTTCAAGTGATTCTCCTACCTCCGCTTCCCAAGTAGCTGGGACTACAGGCACCCGCCCCAAAGCCTGGCTATTTTTTTTTCTTTGGTTGTTGCTGTTGTCATTGTTGTTTAGCTGGCCCAGGTGCATTCAAACCCACCAACCTGGGTGCATGTGGCCGGAGCCCTACTCACTGAGATACCAGTGCTGCCCACAACAAGCTTTTGAAAGCTCTGATGCAATGAAATATACAGATAACAAACTGATTTAAAAAATAGCCGGGCGTTGTGGCAGGCTACTTGGGAGGCAGAGGTAGGAGAATCACTTGAGCCCAGGAGTTGGAGGTTCCTGTGAGCTGTGATGTCACAGCACTCTATCTAGGGTGACAGCTTTAGGCTCTATTTCAAAACAACAACCAAACAAAAACAAAACCAAAAAAACCCCCCAAACTGATTAAATGCTAGGGAAAGCAGGAAATAAGTACATAAGAGAAAGTAGGAAAAATCATTTTATTTGCAGGTAATATTGTGTACCCAGAAAAATAGCATGAAATTTAACTCCTGGATTCAAGCAATCCTTCATCCTTAGTGTCCTTAGTAGCTGGGACTACAGGCAACAGCCACAATGCCTAGATAATTTTTCTATTTTTAGTAGAAATGGGGTCTGGCTCTTGTTCAGACTGATCTAGAACTCCTGAGCTCAAGTAATCCACCTTCCCAACAGTGCTGGAATTACAGGCATGAGCTACCGGCCCAAAGGGAATGTTTCTAAGGGCAGCCATTTAGAATAGCATGAACTCTGCCTCTAAGGATAGTTAACATGTTAGAATCTCTCTCCTACAGAGATATTTACCTAGCAATTAAAAGAAGTATAGCAGAAAAAAGAAGGTGTAAATCTTCATTAACATTGCCAGAGCCAATTCACATTCCAAAGGGAAAAGGAGTCTCTGGGGAAAGGGGTAGACTATGTGAAGGACTGTCAGCAAAAATTCACCGCCTAGAAAAAAGGTCTTTTTGAGTATTGTTTAAACAGCCTTGAAAAAGTTGCTGAGCAGACAGTAGGAGTGGAATTTCCCACACCTCCTTCAGGCGAGACTGGCATCGGATGCCTCCCGCTATCAAGAGAGTAGAAACTAAGCAAGAGAAAAGAAGAAACCGAGTTCTGTTATCAGTCTACTGCCCGAGAAACAAGAGGCCAGCGCAGCGGTTTCTCAACTGCCTTCTGCTAAAGCGGTTACAGTCGTAAATCACCCCGCCCCCTCAGCCTGCTGGGTCACTTGGCCTCGCGGCCTGCGCCTCTCTCATTTCTGGGTGCTCTGGCCTCCTTTTCTTCAGAAGAGTAACATAAATTTTGTACTCCTTTCTATCCTAAACTTTTGAGAAATCTTTCTCACCCGCGGACTGACTTCACACCTGTTAGGGTGGAAAGCTCAGCAGGTGCTGCAGACGGCTGAGGAAAGAATTTCTTTAGACCAAAATTAGGATATAAAAGTATAATGTTCTTTTATATTAGAGAGAAGGGGGCAAGGGAGAGAGCAGAGAGCAGAGATGGTTGGTATCCCAAAGGAAAAAAGAATGCCCCGGTTGAGTTCCAGTGGGTAGCCGAATTCAAGGCGGATAAGGAAGGTAACAGCAGCCTAATTCCCAAGGTTTTGTGATGTGAATGGTGTGTCCATTTTTTCTCCAGCAAGGTTGAAGGCTTTTCCAATCCTGAAGCCTGATTGTCCCCATTCCATTGTTTGTCAAAGACACTCAGGAATCACTGAGGCTATGGGAACAAATTCTAAAAGACAAAGAAGCTGATGAATCTAAAGAGAAGAATTGGGTGGCGCCTGTCGCTCAGTGAGTAAGGCGCTGGCCCCATATACTGTGGGTGGCGGGTTCAAACCCCGGCCAGCCAAACTGCAACAACAACAAAAAATAGCCCAGCGTTGCGGTGCGCCTGTAGTCCCAGCTACTTGGGAGGCTGAGGCAAGAGAATTGCCTAAGCCCAGGAGTTGGAGGCTGCTGTGAGCTGTGTAATACCACGACACAAGTGGCACAACTGCCCACTACCAAGGGCAAGAGACTCTTAAAAAAAGAGAGAGAGAGTGAATTGACAGTTCTTTTTGCACTGTTGGGCTCTTCAGAGGTTTGGGAAAACAAATCCACTGGGATAGGTGGGGGGCTGCCAGCAAGAGAAAGAAAGCAGAAAGAGAAATTTTGTTTAGATCTTATTGAAAAATGATGAGTTAATAATTTTTCTATTATTTCGCTATAAAGAATAACCATCCTGGCTCGGCGCCTGAGGCTCAATTGGCTAAGGCGCCAGCCACATACACCTAAGGTGGCGGGTTCGAATCCCCAGCCCGGGCCTGCCAAAACAACAATGATGGCTGAAACAAAAAAATGGCCGGGCGTTGTGGCGGGCGCCTGTGGTCCCAGCTACTTGGGAGGCTGAGGCAGGAGACTCGCTCGAGCCCAGGAGTTGGAGGTTGCTATGAGCTGTGATGCCATGGCGCTCTACCCAGGGGGATATCTTGAGGCTCTGTCTCAAAAAAAAAAAAAAAAAAAGAATAAGATATTTAGTAGCACATAGTAAGCACTCAATAAGTACGATATTTGTTTCTGTTCTAACAAATCCCCCCTTAACTGCCTTCTAGTTATAGTTTTCAAACTGTTCCTGAAGACCTAAA
>CAUYQV010178407.1:0-22408 GCA_963574575.1 Galagoides demidoff
TATTACCTATTATGGGAGCTGTTCAAGGGACTGAAACTTATTACCTATTACGGTGGTATGGCAGCTGTCTGCCTCAATCAGTAAGGTGTCTCAATCAGCAGCTTAATGGCTGTGCACGCAGGTGTGGGGGAAGGCAGCAGGAAGTGGCCCTGCAGTTTAACAGAGCTTATGCAGTAATGACAAAATGGTGCTGGTCTGGCCCTTTCACTTTCACTATATCCCATAGGTTTTGATATCTTGTGTCTTATTTGTCTTTCAGTTGGAGGATTCTTCTGATTTCAAATTTAATTTCATTCTCCTGTGATTGTCACAGTTGCAGTCAGTGTAGGATGATGTTCATATAGAGTGGTCATTTGTCCCCCCTACCATTGTTGGAAGCTCAAGATGGTGACTGGATGAGACTCTCCAGGGAAGCTGGCCTTGCAGGGGATTGCTCTACCTATGGTCTCTTTATGGAGGTGACAATGGAAGTTGGGTCAAAGCAGTGGCCATGAGTGTCCAGGTAGGCATTTGCTCTAAGTGGGTTCAGGCTTAATGGCAGCTTGAGGCTGAATGGTCCCTGGTGGAACACTGAACCACAGGGCAATTCCACACTCTTAGTTGTAGCAGTGATGGAGTGTCGGGGGAAATCTCAGGGCCCAGATACAGCTGGATAACTTTGTAGATCAGAGAAAACATGGCTCTGGCAGCACAAAACCATGGAGGTAGAGCCACATAGGCACACCTTGAGAGTGGTGCAAATGAGCTGCTTCTACCCCCACCATCTTCTCTGGATCCTTTGGCTTCTAAAATGTATTTCGATATAGAATCTAGGTCTGGCTGAATTAAAACTAAACTGGAACTTCTGGAGCAGAACTGTCATCCTAGCAGCTACCATGAAGTCTTGGTAGTAGAGCCTAGGGGCTTGACAGGAACCCTGAAGTCTCAGGGATAAAGCAGAATTAGCACTAGAGTTCCGGGGGCACAGTCATAGGCCCAGATGCAGTGGGAGCCTTGGAGCAAGAGCTGCATAGTGGAGCCACAGGGTCAAACAGCAGTGAAAGAACCATGGAGATGGGGCCAAATGAGGGTGGACATGGTTCTGGCAGCACAGAACCATGGAGGTAGAGCCACATGGCGCAGGCAGCTCCAGGGGTATGAGAACCATGGAGGTGGAACCATGCAGGGTAGGCATCAGTGTAGAGTCAAAGGGTTGGGGCTGTGGGCTGGGAGGCCACCGTGGTTCACCTTCTCAGAGGGCATCTGTGATGTCTGTGGTACCTGTTCTGCTCAAATTCCCTGTTGGAAGGAAAGGGTGCTCACCTCCCAGTCACACAGCATGACACAGAAAATATCAACTCTGCCTATTCCTTCTGCAGTCCAGCAGGGTGATGCAAAGGCAAATGGTACAAAGCCAAGCCCTGTGCAGACTTGGTACCATGTATCTGATTGCTCAGAATGGCATCAATTGCAGAGACCTGGGATAGGCAGCCACTAGCTCCCTGTTGCATCTGCTTTCCAGTGCAATGTCACTGTATAGACTCTAATCAGCTCCCTGGTTAGACCAGATCTGTGGTGGTGGGGGGGCGTGTTGGGGGAGTCTCACAACTTCGTCTACAGTGCATGTAGGGTGAAGAAGTTGCCCCAGGACTCATTCCTCTTGTCCTTCCCACACGTGGATGTCTTCACTGGGTTCCCTCAGTCTTGCTGAATTAATCACCCTGTTGTCACCTTCTCTTTCACTCTAAATATCCCCAGCATTTTACAATGCTCTTTTCAATGGGAGCCATCCATAGGGAGGCATCTGCCTAAAACTTAATTCTCTCCTTAGAATGGTGCACATGAGCTGCTTCTAGCCCGCCTTCTTCTCTGGATTCTTTGGCTTCTAAAATGTATTTTGATATAGAATCAAGATCTAGCTGAATTAAAACTAAACAGATATTTGAGATGCTTTTCCTTCCAACATATTACATACCTGCTAGGCAATTAACCTGGTGGTAGAGGTGTTTATAAATATATATAAAAACTAAGGCAAATGTGTGTCCTCCCCAGAACCAATACATATACCTTTTTATATATGCATAAAGTCTAATCATATGGCCACATCGTAAATACAAAGGACAATATATTGTGAATTCATTTTTATTTAACTCTAGAGAAATGTAAATATAAATAACCTTATCAGAAAGAAAAATTTGAAAACAAAATAGTGCACATGAAGAGTTGTTTGCAGGAGCATATTGATAATAATGATACTCTCAATCCTATACTTGGATACTATAAATAAGAAATGCAAATAGACTAAAGAACAAAAATATGATTCTCCACTGCAACATTACTAAGAAAAAGCATAATTTTATCCCCCATGGTCTTTGGCATAAATAGTTAGGCATACATAGAGAGTTCACAAAGCTATTGACAGCTGGTTTCTCTCTAAATCTAAATGTTATTTTCTTTTCTGACATGAAGTCAATATGCAGATTACCCAATTTACACTTCAGTTACTTTAACCATACTTTTTTAAATATGTCATTAAATTCCATAAGTTTAAAATCAGAAAGACCTTACAATCCCCACTCCTCTAAACATGTTTCTGAATCATTATACCAGAAAGTTCAAGATGCATTTTTCTGGCTGCTATCTACTAGAGAGATGTAAAGATAAGTGAGATAGTTCCATTTGGAGGAAAATCTTTCTAGCACAGCACAGACTACTGAGATTTCCTATGTTCTCCATAGGTAAATTCTGCTTTTAAATTTTAGTACTGAATTAAACCCTGAAATCTAGGAAAGCTTTTAGTATATTCATTTTCCACCAAGGACAACTTCGCCCTTCCCCCACCCCTGGATATTTGGCAGTGTCTGGACTTTCCCACTTGTCACAGCTGGGAAAGAGGGGAAGTTGATAGTGCTATTGCATCTAGTGGATTGAGGCCAAAGATGCTGCTAAATATTCTACAAGGCACAGAACAGAGAATTACAAAATGTTAATAATGCCAAAGTTGAAAAACCTTTATCTCATGTTGTAAAAGGAACAATTATAGTCACATTGCTCAGATTAAATTTGGAATTCTGGCAAGAACACCTACGTAAAAGATGCTTCTGTTATCATATCCATTCCTAAGGTTAATTACTGTTTTAAGTATATCTTGACTCCACTACTTTTAGAAAGTGAAATTGTGATCACATTGTTTTAATGTGCTTGCATTTAATTGGTTTGAATTTTACCTTAGGAAATAGTACTTTCACATGTTCACATGTTCTTTTTGAGTCAAAGATTAAGGTAGCCTTGTGTTCAAAAAGGGAAAATAAAAACATGTTCAAGATTTAGTAATTTTTAATTAGCAAAATATTTGCTAATTTTTCTTCTTTTCTACAAACCACAATCAGAATTGTCTTCAATTGTAACATGTATATATGCACTGTTTTTCAATTCAATGAATTACTCCAGATCACATCCAGAATATTAGCCAGATCTATGCATGCAAAGCATGATTAAGTGAGTCAGTCATGTATGTTTACTGTGGTTCACAAAGTGATAAGAAATAGAGGGGCCTAACTGACATGTTTTCATACCACTTTTGTGGCAGAGCAATGAAACTGTGATTAAACAGATAACCACACATTGTGGATTCATTCAATCTCTCTACAATTATGTAGATAGAAATTTCAGATTTGTTTTAACCATTGTCAAAATGGTACAGTTCCTTTTCAAATAATTTCCTTTACCAAAAATAGCTTGACTTTTTAATCTAGGTTAAGTGGAGATAATAAGTAAACAAACCAGTGACATGAGAATCCATTGACCTCTATTGAATGGTACACTGGGGAATCTAAAATTGACTAAGTGAAACCAGAGGACAAAATGAAACATAGGAAAACCCAGAACTTTAAACTTTTACAAGGTAATATGGGTTTGGTCAGATAACATATTTCAGTAATAACATTTTATTGTTTCCAGAAAGAAGAATAAGTAAAAATTTGATCTAAACATGTAGTTTTCTAGCAGGATATCTCTGAGATGAGTTTAAAAGTGGGCTTTCAAGATAATGCAGCAACACCCTATTTCAAGGCTCTTCATTTCATATGAAACTAGAAAAAAACCCTGAATAGCCAATATAATACTACAAAATAAAAATGAATCTGGAGGCATCACATTACCAGACTTCAGGTTATACTACAAGTCTGTGGTGATCAAAAGAGGATGGTATCCAAAAACAGAGACAAATAGATATATGGAACGGAATAGAGAACCCAGAGATGAAACCATCCTCATAGCACCATCTGGTCTTCGATAAACCAAACAAAAACATACCCCTATTCAATAAATGGTTCTGAGAAAACTGGTTAACTACACGTAAAAGACTTAAACTGGTCCTGCACCTCTCACTTATAAAAGTTAACTCATGCTGAACAAAGTGTTTTAAATCTAAAACATGAAATGATAAAATCTCTAGAAGAAAGTGTGGGAAAAACTCTTACCAATATCAGCCTTGGGAAAGAATTTGTGAAGAAGACTCCACTGTCAAGTGCAGCAACAACAAAAATAAATAACAGGACCTGATCAAGTTAAAAAGCTTCTGCATAGCTAAGAACCCAATCAACAAAGCAAACAGACAATCATCAGAATAGGAGAGGATATTCACATGTTACAAGTCTAACAAGGGGCTAATAACCAGAATCTACACAAAACTCAAATAAATCAACAAGAAAAGAGCAAATGACCCAAGAGGCATGAACAGAACCCAACAAACACATGAAAAAAATGTTTATCATCCCTAATCATCAGAGAAATGCAAATAAAACCACTTGAGTAGCACACAATGAGAACAGCCCACATCACAAGATCCCAAGCTGCAGACGCTGACAGGGGTGCAGAGAAAGAGGAACACTTTGACACTGTTGGTGGGATTGCAAACTAGTCTAGCCTTTTTGGAAAGAAGTATGGAGAATCCTTAAAGAACTAAAAGCAGGCCTTCCATTTGATCCCTCATTCCCATTACTAGGTATCCACACAGAAGGAAAAAGTAATTTTACCATTATCACAGTTTAATTCACAATTGCTGGAATGTAGAAAGAACCCAGTGCCCATCAACCCATGAATGGATATATGTATATCACAAAATACTATTCAGCCATAAAAGAATGATGGAGACTTTGTACCTTTTATATTTACCTGGAAGGATTTGGAAAACATTCTCCTAAGTAAGGTATCTCCAGAATGGAAAAGCAAGTAACCAATGTACTCAATACTAAGTCAAAACTAGTAGGTTAACAACTATAAGCCCACAAGAGAGAAAAAGATAATTAAGAAGATAATTAAAAAGATAATTCAAGAAAACAAGGAGGCCCAGAGGAGGTCCAGTAAGTTCCCATCTAATGTGTACAAAGTACAGGTATATAGGACACTTCCTGGGTGAGAGACTCAACTACAACTTGGACCTTACCTCACCAACACGAACAATGTAACCTGATCATCTGTACCCTTTTATTAACCAGAAATTTAAAAAATAATGAATGTGCTGTTAAATTGACATTAATGTTCATGGATAGGAATCATTTACAAAGTGACCTAAATTGTATCTGTGACCGTATGCGTGCTCAAAACAGCTTTGTGCCTTTTGGATTTTGTGTCACATAAAGCACTTCACATTCTATTGGGAAAAGAAGCCCTCATGTAGAGTCAAATTTTTGTCAAATTGGTAGAGATATCACAGATTCGTTCTTTGTCATGACTTCCTCACCTTTTAGAAATTGGCCCTGACAGTCAAAGCAGATGAAGTTCAAAATCTCACTGGACATCTACGCTGTAAAGCACTTAACAATTTGAGCGACTGACCCAGACTCAAAAGCCTCTGAGCCCTGCTGGTGTTGCTGGAGGTCAGAGCCCTGCTGGTGCTGCTGGAGGGCTCGTAAGTGTCCCTTTCCCTCTAGTACTTGGCTTCTCACCAGCACTACTGACTGGTGTCATTTGTATCCCTCATTCTTTCACTCCCTCACCCCACAGCACAAGCCTCATAGACGAAACTGCAGCTCAGGGTATGCAAGCTGTCTTTTTTAAGCGCTCAAAGGCAGAACCGCAGAGGTCCAAACGTCAATTTAAGAAACTTAGGAACAACACAATGCCCTGTGACTTTTAGAGGTCATCTGAGAGAGTCTTTCCATGTAAACTTTCCCTCCCCTTTTCAAGATGGATTACACCATGCTCATCTCTTATTGATAGAAAAAGGAGTTGTGAAGAATAGTTGTATCAATTCACTTTTTCAGCAAAAATTTACAAATGTCTTTCATTCAATCCTCATAGCAACTATATAAATTATATTCTCTCTGTCATTACTGGCATTACCATTATTTATGTTATTTCTGTTGCTAAGAGAAAGCTCCGCAAATTGGCCAAAATAAGGACTTGAGTCAGAAGACCTGACAGTGAGTTTTCTGTATGCCTTTTCTGTATGAATTCAAGCAAACTTCTTTCACCTCTCTGATGATCTGCCCCTTCATCAATGAAGTTGGCCTAAAACAGATGTCACAGAGTCACAGGGATAACTAAACGATGTAACATGAGTGGAAGTCCACCAAACAATACTTAACAGCAGAGTACGTGCAATCCCATCTTAAAAACTGAGGTTGGTTGGTTTACTTTTGCTGTTTCTCTTTAAAAGAGAATATGAGGATTCACAGAAAGAGATTTGCCTCCGCCTTACGGTAGAGGAATAGAATGGAAATCTATGTCTTTAGGTCCAATCTGACCCTTCATCTCCCCACCCTGTCTATTAAGAGCAAAGCACTCATTCTCTCAGCAGGACTGGGGGCTGATAGCCCGAAGCTACATGCTCTCAGGAAACCATCTTTGGTATAGGGGGACTGCATCCTCCAGAGTTCTGTTTTCTTCTCAGAGTTGGGTGCCTTCTCCCGACTGGTCACTGCAAGATGCAGAGGCCTGGCGCCCTGGCCGAGCCGTGGATGACACTTGCTTAAAGGCCTTCCTAGATCCATGGATCTCTGCAGGGTCAGCTGAGGCCTCTGCTGCAGCTGCAACACAGTTGAGCTTCTTCCTCTGCCCAGTCTTGCTTCGCTCACCCCTTACAGATACTGAATCCCCAGAGCACTCCCCCGTAAACCTCCCACTCACAAATCTCCATCTCAGAGTTTCCTCAGAGCCAGACTTAATACAGTCTCATGACTCCAGATTCCACGTTCTTGGCACCACCAGTACATGTGAAAGCAGGGAAAATTTCTTCACAATAAAATGGTGCCTGCCTGCCAAGTTATCAGCAAATCTTTTAAGATTACAAAACAGAACCTGTAATTTTAGATCATGGCAGGACAGCTTCAGGATCATGATGTACAGAGCCCAAAGCAAAATTAAACACCAAAAATATTCTCTGCTATCTATTTTGTGCAAGAAGATACAAAATGAGCTAAAACTGGCTCTTGCTATCAAGGAGCCTGCAGTCAAAATGCCTAGGATGTCAACTCTGCATAGAGAAAGTCAGCAGAGCCACAGCCACCACAGAAGCACCCTGGCTTCCGGGCTCTGGCCCTTCAAATACACACGCAAAGCATGTGGGGCACAGAGCAGTGCCGGCCGTCCATAACAGCTGTTCGTACAGCCCTGTTGCTGGGAACCATGGGTCTCACCCACAGAGGTCTTTTCAGAGCAGTTGTGTTTCTGTTGCCATTGTTCCCTTGAGGACCCCTGCATCAAACTGGGCCAATCACATTCTCTCTCCCAATCATTTGGGAGACTGTTTTTAACAGATCAATAATGTGAAACTATAGAAGCGAGACCCCAGACAGCTACTGCTCCAGGCCTTGGAGCAGCCTTGCTTCCCAAGGCCAACACGCCCCTCTTTGTTGGATTCTAAAAGAGGTATCGTCGGTTTCCCAAGTAGATTTACTAAAGCAATGTGAGTTGAATTCTATTACTTGAAATTTGAAAGAAACTCCAAGTCCTCTGCAAAGTTTTGTATAAAACCCCAGAAATTTTAATTATACCTTTGACAGAGAGAGAACATCTCTCTGTGTAAACTGTCTCCCACATGCTGATGTTGATAAAAGCAAACGAAAACTTGAAAAAATGCCCACCTGTTTCAGTGTCACAGGATAGGACTGTGAATCTGGAAATAGAAAAAAAAAAATAGATACAGTTGTAACAAAAAGTTCTTAGCAGATCATATAATTTCTTTCTTAAAAATTTCCAATTGCTTCCCATCATAGTTTAAATAAAATCCGCTCTTTACACTGGATGAGCCACATTCCCTCCCTTAGCTGACTCTTGGCAGGCCCTGGACTCATCTCCTTTCACTCTCCTCTTCACGGATTCCATCCATACACACTGGCCTCTTTGTTTTTCTCAATCACACTCTACCTCAGGGCCTTTGCACTTATCATTTCCCAATCAAGATGTCAATCTGACCTATCTATGTGGCCTTTTTTTTTTTTTCCTATGTAGCTTTTTCCTCTCTTCTTTCAGGTCTCTGCTCAAAGGCCATCTCCTCAGAAGCACTGTCCCCAACCTCCCATCTAGAAAACTAGCCCTGCCCCCTCTCTCTCTGTCCTCATATTCCACTCAATTGTTCTTCATGGCCCTCGTCACTACCTAACAGTTTGCGTTAGACCTAACTGTTGCAGATTTGTTAATTATCTGTCATCCTACTAGATTGTAATCCCCACTTTCATCATAAATTAGTATATTTGTTCATTGTGGAGACTGCACCATTTACAGTGACTGGTACACAGAAAGTTCTCAAGTGATACTTATCACTTGAAAGTTCTCAGGTGATATTTATTGCTTCTGTCCCTCATACCTCTCAGGTTGTGCTGTAACAGCAGGTACATCCCTCCCAGGAGAAGATTCCTGGCAGGTTGAGGCACACGCAGGACATAGCTCTCCCTTCTGATGCTATTTCAGCCTGTACCTGTGATGGGACCAGGTAGCACCTTGAGCCTTTAGGAAAGACAGTGTCTGTGAGCAGACAGCCCAGTGTTTTTAACATCTGCAACCAGAATGAAGCAGCAGTGAGTCTGACGAGGGCAGTCCTAGGCAGGGGGGGAGACAGGACTGGGGAAGGGGGCAAAGAAGTGGTCAGACTGGCAGGTTCTGCTGAAACATTGGCCCTTGCAAAAACAAGTTTTCCCCTCGGGTCCTTTCCTTTGTTAAGTGTGTTAAATGGCTTTTTCCAATAACTCCACCTACACGCACAGCACATTCCCTTCTAGCTTTGATATCTGACAAAACAAAAGAAGTGTATCTTCACCTTTGTCATATTCCATAGTCTCACTCCACCTGCAAAATAGTTTCCACTAAGTTGTTCAAAGGAAAAAAATCAAACTCTTACATATTAAATTTTATGTCTCACAAAATGAATTTTGTTTGAGAGTCTTCTAAAGTTCTTTAAAGGCCATTTGTTTGCAATCAGCTGAAACAGTAGTGTGGCTGTCCTTCTGATTTACACAACAGTAAATTGAGCAGAAATACGATCTTTAAACAAATACGGCTGGGTACAGCCCGCTCTCGGGCATTCACGCCACATATGGGCAGGTGCCTTTCCTACTATTATTACCAAATCAAATGCCATGGGCAGAGGAACAGCTAAGATTATAAGTGGCTTCAATGCAGAAATGTTCTTGAAAGATGGACTCAATCCTATAAATACCAGATTTCTTTTCCAAAGTACAACATATGAACATAAATAGATTATATGCTTTATTAATGTATTTCCTCAGAAAGTTAGGTAGCAGATAAATCATTATTTCACTTAGTAGTCAGGTATCATACTAGTTGACAACTGAACAGAAAAACTCATATTACTCAGGGCTACAAAAATATACACCTCAGAGTGTAAATATAGGTATGATCTCTTCATGAGAAAAATAAAGCCTCAAAAATGGACTACTTTTTTTTTTTACCTGAAACTTTATTTCTGGGAATTTAGACCAAGACAATAATTATAAATGTGCAGAAAGATTTAGTTACAAGTGTGCTGATATTATGATCATAGTTATGAAAATTTAGAAATGGCTTCAATGTCCATCAGGACAGGCTGAGGAAAATAAGCCATGAACATCCATGCAGGGGGACACAACGAAGACATTACATGAGTTTAAAATACTGAGATGTTTTGAAAACTAATTATGGCATAGTTTTAAGTTTAAAATGTATTCTGCTTTTTAAAATATGGTATAATGCCATGTTAGTTTAAAATAAATGTGCATTTTTACTCAAAATTTTGAAAGAAGATACACAAAATGTTATTAGGTTGCCCTTAAGTATTTGAGTGATACATAATTTTTATTTTATTGCCTTTATACCTTTACCCCAAAATCAGCTATCATGAACGCATATTACCTTTGAATAAAAATGATCCATATTTTGAAACTACAAAGAAAACGAACTTTGTCTGCAGTGGACAATTGAAAAATAAAGCAGCTATTTATTGCAATGACAGAGAAGAATTTGTGTGATACTTCTTGGAGATATAGTCCTATCGTGCCACCTTGAAATGATAATAAATAACAACCACTCTTACAATGAAGCGGTGTCAGAGGGCCACAATGAAAAGTCAAAGTAATATAAATAGTCCCAAAGTCATACGTCAAGTAAATGCAAAAGTTCCCTAGAGGAAGATGCTGACGGAATAAATAATCAAGAAGAGAAGAATGTACTCCCAGTAAGGAGTGCTCTTAGTGAGGTGGCAGAAACAATAGGTTTGAGAAGCATGATTGGGATCATATAATCAAATAGTTTGTAGAAAGAATAGTTTGGACAATTTTGATCCATATAACCACGTTTAAAATTTTATTTGGATTAAAGTATTATAAAATAATTATAACTTCAAGTTTGTAAATACATGTATCCTACAAACATATCTTCCTTTTATTTCTCTTCAAGCTTGCCTGCTCCTCAATACACACACACACACACACACACACGTGCACACACACACACACAGTCTCTCTCACTCTTTCATCTTCCTGCCATGATATCAAAAACAACATAATATTGTTAATATTCTTTGCAGTTTCACCTGGCAAATTTTCTGTTCTATGGTAATCTAGTTACAATAGAGCCTCACTTTTCTATTTTTTGCTACCTAGGAAAAGTCCAAAGGAAATTGAGTTTTTTGATTCATAAAACCACTGCTAAGCCAATAGACTTCTCTTTTTCATTCAAATCACACTCACTGTAAGTTGATTAAAGACAACAGGAATCACAGTAAAGTTTCATGAAGATAGTCATCCTGTCCTCATTCATTGCAAAGAGAAATACAACCAAATCTGCACTTTCACTCAAGCCTAAGAAAACAAATTTTCTTGGACCTAATGGTTTATAAAGGATTTTCACTCATGCCAGGGAAGAACAAAGACCACACAATACACTCTGATTTGGGGGAACCAGAGAGTGTGTCAGTCTAAGGGAGAACGTTATACCTGCCAACTTGTCAAAGTTGGGCAGCTGTGCAAATGGGCAGTCTGATTTTGCTCCATATCTGATTCTGTGCCTCTTAGCAAGGCAGATCCCTATAGAGAATTCCCAATGGGCTCGGCGCCTGTGGCTCAATCGGTCACGTACACCTAAGATGGCAGGTTCGAATCCCCACCCCAGGCTCACCAAACAACAATGATGGCTGCAACCAAAAAATGGCTGGGCGTTGTGGTGGGCGCCTATGGTTGGGAGGCGGAGGCAGGAGACTCGCTTGAGCCCAGGAGTTGGAGGTTGCTATGAGCTGTGATGCCATGGCACTCTACCCAGGGGGATAGCTTGAGGCTCCGTCTCAAAAAAAAAAAAGATTTTCCTCTTTCCCTAACCATGTTTGCTTGGTCTGCTATTCTTCTCATACTTAGCTAATAATCTCGACAGATAATCTGATGAATTCTGCAATGTTTTCCCCCATTCTTCTTGTTATTAGCCACCCTGATCTCTCTTCCTCAGTGACACTTTCTCTTCCCACAAAAAAACATTTAATCCATTTGTGCACTGCCATTTTCTTCCTGGCATTATCCTCATAAACTTAGACTAACATGTCCCTGGTTTCCCTTACACCATTGCTAACTTTAGCAAGAAATTTACAAATGTTTGTTTGTTGCTCTAATTCAACAGCCAACATTCTCCAGACAAAAACACACAATAACAATAGCGAACACACCTCAGCAAGATACCACCACACATCGACACAAACACAGCTGTGAGGTGCTGGTATACCAAGGCTATGAACCCTTACCAAGTTGTATACACAGTGCTGCCAACATTAGCTCACAGTGGTAAGTTCATGAATTTAATTGGCAGACCTTGTAGGAAACAGATTAGGGGAGGACAGCCAATGGAGAGTAAGATGTTAAGCAAATCTTGCTTTGGTTATTTTTTGCCACATAACAAACTGCTCCAACACTTACTAACTTTAAAATTAAACATGTCTCTGACACTTCTGTGAATTATCTAGGTGGCTCTTGCCTGGACCAGCACAACTGTTCTCTACACACAGCTGGCCACTCTAGTCTAGTCTGTCTTTAACTGTCAGACACACATTCTAATGGTTGGGCTAGGCGGATTTAGCTGGAACAGCTAATCTCTCAATGTCTATCTCTAAACCTCCAACACTATAGCTAGACTCCTTAGCAAAAACCTTGGTTTCCAAAAGAAAACAAGTCCCAACATGCAAGCACTTTTTAAGCCCCTGACTGGGTCATGCTTACTAATCTCCCAAAGACAAAGCAAGTCTACTTGGATTCTAGGTTGGGGAAATAGACTCTACTTTTTGATGGGGCATCTGCAATATCACATAATAGAGAAAAGGAGAATTTGTGGTTTGCAAATTCAAAGTCACCACCCGCCACACTGGGTAACTGGAACTTAATTTGGCAGGGAAACAATTATTCTATGCTTCAGAAGTAATCCATATAACCCGAGGAATGAGGAAACTGGGATATTTATACACAAGTCTCCATCAGTCATTGGAGACACGTTGCTCCAGGATTCACACATCAACAGTTGCAGATAACCACATAGAAGCAGGTCCAGGAATGGACCATGCACATTGATGCAAACATTGGCAACTGGAAGTTTTCTTGAGAAACTAGAACTAATAAAAGTCCTGGGGATAGCAATAAGGCCTCGTCTGTGAATGACATAAATAACACACATTTACCTTTGAAAATGATTCAGCTAGCTGAAGTAAATAGCTTCAATTATTTCTTTTTTAACTCTTAACTGTATTTTTTTTTTTAATTCATGAGGCAGTAAACTGCCTGAAAAGAAGCAAGAAATATCTTTTTTCCTGTTTTCTGGTTAAAAGACTAGGATAGTCACTCTCTGGGCCCCATAAAGCAGCTACCTATCAGTAAGAAACAGCTAACAGAATTCGTACTCAAAGTCAACTGTTCACTAAACACTATTTAAGGTCCATGGTGTTGTTTCTTTTCACACCTAGGGGAGTAAGCTAGCCTAGTTTAAGACAGTGTCACATGGCATTTTCAACCACAGTAATGGTTAAAGAACATGGTAAATAGTTTTTGAAATGGAATTATCAGAAAAAAGTAGCAGTAACATTATTTCAATTACTTTAACCAGGTATTATCAAATGTTAATGACCATAACATGACATTAAAATGTGATCTTTTTGTGTACAATATACTTCTGTTTAATATAATGAGTGGTAGTATGTGTAGCAGTTAAGGTCACAAACCCTGAAGTCAAATGCCTGGGTTGGAACCCGGCTGGCCATATACCAGCTATGTGAATTTAAGCAACTTACTTCACCTCTTGGGGCCTCCATTTCTCATCTATAAAATGAGGATGGTACTGCTTCCTATCCCAAGGAATTGTAGTAAGGATCAATATATATGATACTCTTAGAACAATACTGGACAATATGGTGAATACTAGCCATTTTTAGTAATGAATCACCATTCCCACATACTGACTAATATAACTTAATAGAACTTTATTAACTTCAGTTAGCTAGAATGATTTGAAAACAGAAATCAAGTAAAAAAATTTTACAGATACACTTTAATTACACCCAGAAGTTCAATAATACCTTGAGAAAATTAGACTCCATAAAAATGAGAAGCAACTGATTCTGACCTTGGCTTCAAACTTACTTCTCAATGCCTCTTCATAAAAATATAAAAACGAAATGTCCCCTGGCACAACGACACCCACAGACGTCCATTTACACAACCCATATACACAAACTAAACACACAGACAGCTAAGAAAGTTTCATTGCAATATTTCCTGCTCTCTCCTATTTTAGTTTATTAAAATGTTTATAGTGATTCACTGTTATTCACCATGATGAACTAAAGTTTGAAAAATATTTACTACATAACCCTTTCTTATAATAAGAAAATCACATGGGGAAAATAGCAGCTCTTCCCACTTTTGGCCACTCTTCTGCCCAGTTCTGCCCGGTTGAGCCAGGGTCAGTCTCTCCCTCAGTAGGAAGGGAAACAGCAACCGTTCAGACCCTCTCGCAGACCCCAGACTATGCTGATCCCTGGTCCCGGTGTCAGTTCCTTACTCTTCTTAGCACTTCTCTGAACGTGCAAGATGTAGGGAGTGGATGCTCCTATCTGGGAAAGTAAAGCCCTCTGCATGACCTAACGTTCTGCTGCCTGTTGTGGACATAAGAGGCATAAGGTTACAGCAAGAAGAGGTCATTAAACCTCAGGGAGCTGCGAAGAGTCTTTTTCAAGCCCCAGGACGGAAATAATGACCTCTGCCCTTTTATTCAGTTGTGGCCAAAGCAGCGCACAGCACAGCATCTAATTTAATCCTTGACTAGTAAACATCTAACAAGGTATTAGGAACGAAAATTCTGTAGGGATATCAGAAACAAGATTGGACTAAGTATAGCTTTAGACAAATGGTCCTTATACCACAAAATTACTTAAAACACAATCCACTTGCCTTTTCACCTTTTTCTACTTATATCACGATATATCACTAAATTCTACTTTCACTCATGATTCTCACTTCTCATATTCCTTAGGAAGAATTTCACCTCACAAAAAAGTACTAAATAAGAGTTCTAGAGAAAGATGGTGGTGATGGCCATAAAATGATGTGAATGTTCTTAAGGTGACTCATTTGTACACTTAAAAACGATTAAGATGGAGGTGGCACCTGTGGCTCAAAGGAGTAGAGCACTGACCCCATATGTCAGAGGTGGTGGGTTCAAACCCAGCCTTGGCCAAAAACTGCAAAAAAAAAAAAAAAAGATTAAAATGGCAAATTTTATGTTATTTGTATTTACCACAATTTAAAAATAAGGTATTAAATAGAAGTTCTTTTGAATCCAGACCTTTTTCCTTCCTTACCCCCTCATCTGAACCACAAAGGAAAAAAACACAAGTCAATATATATAGTATGTTAGTCGAGGAAAATATAGATATTTAGATCTTTGAATCTGTCATCCCTCACCACTTCCTAATTTTTGTGGTTTTGGGAATAACCAGAAGAAACATTTACTTGAACAAATCATTTATTTGAACAAAAGTATCCAGCATCCTAACCACGGGTAAAGTTCTCAATAATAAACATGTATCCATAAACAGACCAATATTTTTATTAATTCCAAAGTTGACATTTTAATAAACTTTGTAGCAGAAACCTGCTGACTTACTCAAATTGAGTTGTCAAAAGTAATAAAAACATCTTCAAAGAACTAGGCAAACACACTGTTTCAGAAAATATGAAAATGGAAGACTTGCTCAACAATTTCTGCTTGGCTACACCTTGAGAAAACTGAAGAAAACAAGGACATTTTGTTTGGGTGCCTCCATTGAATGAAGCATCGTTTTTGAGTAAGGCCTTGAAGAATATCAGGAGAGCAATTCATTACATGTTTCTCATTTGGCCTTGTGCAGTATCCATTCAGAGCATCTTTAGTAAATGAACACTATCAGTAAGTACGCTATCTTGCTTTTGAATTTTGATGGCTTCACAAGCCATTCAGCATTCACCTTGGTGGTTAATGTGTCACCAGAATCTATTTCCAGTCATTTCTGGATAGCGATATTGTAGTTTCCCATTACCATGGTGTATATGCTTCTCTCTCATGCTCATCTTACTACCCAAACCCATATTCCAAGAAAGAAGTACTTCATGTAAGCTTTATTTTTCAAAATCTTTTCACCTTAGGCTTTTTTTCACAGTGCTTGAAAAATGCATTTAACATCTCTGTCTTAATTCTAGACTTAAAATCTACCTCAAACTTATTAGTAGGATGAGCGCCCTCATACCCTACCACACCCCTCTTGATTTCTTGAATAGTTGCTAATATAGAAAACACAGTATTACCTAAGGATAGGGAGACACACTTAAAATGTGAGGCTGACTGTGCAAATTCCTGCTTTTATAAAGAATCTGATTAAGCTAAGGGCATTAAGTAAAGCAGATTTTATGATATTATGGCAGATTCTGTACCATTTCTAGTACCAAAATGGATTTCTACACACACACACACACACAAAAAAAAAAAATAGCAAATAAAAGTTTTCAATCAATAATTCTGTAGCTCTGCTCTATAGGACACAGCCACTGTACTACAGGGAGTTGAGAGAGACAGTCGAATACACCTAGAATTTCCAAGACAAAGCAACGCAAACAGTTCTGGCTAGATCATATTTCACACAACTACCAATGATCAAATTACAATAAACAAGATGTTTCTTTGAAAAACCTTGCCAAGAGAGATTTTGGAATTAACTAGTGTTCAAAAGATGAAGAAGACTGATAGGTGTATGCTTTGAAGTGTATATACCAAATTATTATTATTACAGTCTACTCTGTTTAATCTAGTAATTTCCAAGAACTATTTTGCTTTTCCAACTCTGATTACCTGATTATCACTAACACATCTTACTGCTCAACTCAAGAAGAAAAAGAAAGGGGAGAGAAAAGTAAGAAGAAGGAAAAAGGAAAAGGTGAGGAATTAGCGGGAAGAAAAAATAAGTAAGAACATTGCTAAAATGGGACAAAATATCTGATTTCATTCTTGCCTTTTCTCTTAATTTACTAAATTTGGTACTCATGTACTGAAAACTTTTCTAATAATAATAGCCAACACTCACTAAGAACCTACTCAGAGCCAAGCATTATTTTAAGTGCCTTACAAATATCATCTCATTTAATACAACCCTATGAGATAAGCACTAGTAATGTTCCATTTTACAGACAAAGAAACTGAGGCACAGAGAAGGGTACCCAACTTACACAGATAGATCCTGAATTCAACCCAAGCAATGTAGTCTGGAGTCCATATTTTTCCCCAGTCTGTTATGCTGCTTTTCTATGTGAGGGGATGTGTTAACCACATCCACCTATGAGTTCCCCATATTTTATCCAGTCTGTTATGTTACTTTTCTTAAATAAGCAATTATGATGAATAAACTCTATGCCATGCCCTGCTTCTTGCCACTTGAAAGAAATAAGTGAAAAATCATGGTGTAAGCTCTAGAAAAATTCCCAACCTAGTGAAGAATATATTATTATACCATGGTGACAACAGTGCTTGTAGCTGACGTCCAAAGTGCTATCAAGGACATGGGCAGGGAGACAAGTGGTGACAGACCTCTTGGAGAATGTCAGGAAGGTGTCACAGAGAAGATGATAAATGATCAGAGTTTTCCAAAGAACAAATCGTTTTCAGAAAATAAGAAACACAGAAGGAGTTAAGTAGATACACATGTTTTGGATGATAATTATGAAGATTTGTGTGTTAATAAACTTTTTTGCTACACATACACATAAGACTTTGTGCTAGGTCCATGGAAGACAGAAAAATAAATAAAGCACAATCCCTTCTTTCACTAAATGTATATTCTAGGAGGGGATAACACACCAATGAATACTACAAGGTTCTTTTTTTTTTTTTTTTTTAATGTTCTAAGAATTCTAGGGTTGAATTGTTGAGATAACTTAAGGGTTTCTGTGCATGAAGCCAAAGAGTTCTGGGAAGCTGAAACCTGCTCTGCTTCTACAGCCCTGAGTTCAAGGATGTGGATGGATCTGCTGAACTGGGCTCAGAAGTCAGAGAATAATGGATGAGGACTGAAGGTACTGCCACAGTCCTATTTTTTTCATTTGATAATTCTGAGTTTGGTGAGGTACAGCTAGACCAAGTGAAGGAGTATCCAGCACATATCCAGACTAGACAACAACATACAAACAGTAGCCTTGTGCACAAACACTGGGCACTGAAGAGAACTTGCAATCTCCCCTCACAATTGTGTAGGTGGAAGCTTGTGTCTATGCTGCCCTTGCTACCATTTATCCAAACTCTGGCTACATGGAAGCTTGTGTCTATGCTGCCCTTTCTACCATTTATCCAAACTACTTTCTGTTGCATTCTTATATAAGTAAAATGTGTTTAATTTACTCAAAGGTTATCTATGCCTTGCTTTTTCTGTCAATCCAAGCCTGCTAATGACATTTTCCAATATGACAGCTGTACAAGGAGTTTAACAAATTATATAGAGGTTCAGAATCAGAAGCTACTGTTGATTAAATAATCACAGAGTTCTTGGAGGAAATAGCATTGGAATTGCAATTGATTGAATCTGGCATCAATCAATCGAGATTTCAGTCTGACTCAGCCCCTAACTGGCTGATATGTTCATTCATTACATAAATTAATATACTCAAAAATATTAGAGTTCATCTTGCTGGCCTAGGAGACTTCCTGCCCTTCACAAAGACTAATTTTACAATTTATCTATAAAGAGAAAATTCTTAACTCTCTCATTTCTAGGTCCTTAGAGGTATCCGGCTATACTAACCAAGTATATCAACAACAAACATCTATTGCGTAGTTCTTTTTTATTTACACAGTGTACTTTAATGATAACATCTCATGTGATTCCCTCAGTAAGCCTGTGTAGTATTTGTCACGAGTAGTGACTTGCCCCGACCCATGTGGCTAGTCATGAGTAGTGATTTGCCCCGTCATGAGTAGTGATTTGCCCCGACCCATGTGGCTACTGATTCCCTCAGTAAGCCTGTGTAGTATTAGTCATGAGTAGTGACTTGCCCCGACCCATGTGGCCCCCACCCAAGCCAGCTCTTCTAAACTGTCTCACTTTGGAGTCTCAGTTCTGATGAAACCCATTTTGGGAACTCCTCCCAGTCTGTACACCACTAACCTCCTCTCCTTTCTCTGAGAATCACCTACCCCTCATCCCTGTGCCCAGCCAAGAGCAGCCATGTTCAATGAGATAACACCTCCACTCAGGTCCTACTTAACTGGACCAAAAGATACACTAACAGCAAGAGAAAATCAGACTTTCTAAAGGAGGACTTTGGGAATTGACACCAAGACACAGTGTTTGTCTCCCCATGTGCCAGTCTGTGAATTTAGGAATATAATTGGCTCCCTTCCACCCTAAGAACATATATCAGAGAAAGAGTTTGCAGAGAAGAGGTTAATTAAGCAGAAGCCCAAGAAAATCAAGGATCAGACACAGGAGAGTACCTGATGGCTCTGCTATCCCTATTCCAGTCCTGGCTACATCTTCACCCTATATCTATTTCTATTCATCTACCTTAAGTTAAAACCAGGGTCTTAAATGCTGATATTTCAGAATGTGTATAACACTAGTCAGTGTTAACCCATTCACTAGGTTACAATAGCCAAAAGGAAAAAACAGAAAAGGAAGGGAGGGAGAAAGGGAGGAAAGGTTATTTTCTTTATATGTTATCTATAGCTGCAATCTCTCAACATTCCCATGCAGCTCTACTATGGGGAACAGAGTAGTTTTGTGGCCTGGGTTTTACAGGTGTATGTATGTGCTTGGCATAGGAACAATGGATTTAGTGGAATAGTTTTTGTTTTTTTTTTCCCCAAGACTAATCTTAATAGTGTTTTGGAAAGATAAACCAACTGGTAGTTTGTAGAATATCACGGGTTTGGGAGTAGAAGGACAGGGTGTGACTAGATAAGAGAGCTAGGGTAGAATTGAAAGAAAAGCCTGTACAAATACAAAGTAAAAACAGTACGGACGATGCTGAGAAGGTAGACTGGTGGACACTTAGCAACCAACTGGCTAAGTGGGACAGTGGGGGAAAGGAGAAGCCAAAGATCACTGTCCTAAGTCTACGGCCTGGGTGATGAGAAGCGTAAGACCAGTAGCTAAAATGTGGAGTCAGGAGGCAGCCTGGTTTAAGGAGTTAGCAATTATGCATTCAAAAGGAACCTGCTTCAATTGCCCGTGGGGTCCGTCTCAGGAAGCTTGTTTCTTACCTCCCTGCATGTGACCTAGAAGATCTCAAGTCTCCTGAGAGACCCTGAAAGATTCCAAGTCTCCAGGGAGGCCTGTGGTCAGTATGGCATCTAATTACTCCACTTGAGATGATTCCCTAGGATATAATCAAGTATTTAGAGGGGATACGTACCACTGTGGAGAGTATTAATTGGTGTCCAAGTGTAGGGACAACAGAAGTTCATTGTAGAGAGCCAAAGGTGGGCCACATAAGACAAGAATTGAATAGAGGCTATAAAGCAGTGGTTCTCAACCTGTGGGTTGTGACCAACAGGAACTGTATAAAAGGGCCACGGCATTAGAAAAGTTGAGAACCACGGCTGTGGAGGAAGCAGCAGCACCAACTGGAGTGAGATGCAGGCTGAATTCACACAGGAGAATTGGTTCTTGACCAAGATGAGAAAAGCAACTGTGAATTCTAACAGCTCTGGACACTTCAGCAGCCCCTCCCCTAGCCTCCCTGTACCCATCAACTCATGTCATCATGCTTCATAGATGGCCTTTTGCATCGAGAAGAAATGTTGGAAGAATAAGAGCAGGGAAGAGCACCTAAAATACCAAGTAATTAACTCAAGGTGATTTAATTTTAATAGAAGGGACCCTGAGACACCTTTGATGAAAAGACATTTTAGCCAATGATGGGATTGATTACAAAAAAAGTACATATTGGTATATCACTTGCACAAATCAGTAAATTTTTAGCCCAATTTACTCTGTGGTAAAAACAGAAAACAGAGCAGATATATCTTCATGGGCTTACCTGTGGGAAATGTTGCATGTATGCAAATTTATGTATATTTCCTCAATACTGTAACTCACATAAACTCATTCAATGTACCACATCCACCTTCAACATTACTGTAGAATAATGCTAGTTCGATAGCTAAAATTTTTGTGTTACCATGTAAGAATATCATACCCTTTGCTTTAACTCTTTATAGTGTATTCCAATACATTAAATGTATTTATAAGTTGTTCTTTTCTAAGGGGAATTAATGATGCTGAGATTATGTCCCTAAACAATACTTAAATATTTTGGAGAACACACATATAGCATTAGGGATTATTAGAAATTTTGGACTCTAAGTAAATTCTGTGGCTCCTTTACATCAGACACACAGCTTTCCATTACACAATTTGGATATGTCCTTTTGTAAGAAGTTGAGAAAATAGTGTAATAAAATAATTTTGCTTAAAAAGGAAAGATTCTGAAAAACCTCCAAATTGACTTGCTAATTTGTGAAATGAAACTAAAAGCAACCCCCTTCACTTTTCAGCAGGAGGTTTGCTAATTATTAATTTAGCCGTGGTTCAATATGATAAACACATACACACACTTAAACCTCCCCTCTCAAAACAGGTCCAGATCTGGAGAGAAATTCTCAGGACTTCATTGCTCTATTTCCCCCACAGCTTGTGTTAAAACATGACTCTCCTTAAATATCACATTCCATTTTCTAATCTTTGGAAAGTTTTAGCATCTTAATGTTTTCCAGTTTTTCTCCATTAGTGGATTCTTCAACAGTAACTTAGGAAAGGCCAACTAAATCTTTCTTTGCCCATGGAAGCCTGCCTGGTTGAGTCTGCTCACACTGGTTATGCCAGGCTATCATTTTTCTTGTCTTTCTCTTCTTTTTTTTTTTCAAATAATATGAAGGTACAATTTTTAGATTACATTGTTCTCACTTCTAAGGTAAAGTTCAAGTTGTAGAAGAGCCCCTCATCCAGAGTGCGTGCTGAACATCTCACATTGTGCACATGAGGTGAGATCCTGGCAATGGCCTTCCCTCCCCCTGCCAATGGCCCTCCCCCTCTTCACCTAGATAAACACATTTGTGTTTTATCATTCAAGTGGGCGTGTAATTGTTTACATATAAGTTTCATATTAGTATTGAGTACATTGGATTTTTTTTCCCCATTCTTGACATACTTTACTAAGAAGAATGTGTTTCAATTACATCCAGGGAAACAAAAGATCTAAAGTCTCCGTCTCTTCTTATGGGCGAATAGTATTCCACAGTACACATGTGCTACAGTTTGTTAATCCTTTCATGAGTTGATGGGCATTAGGGTTGCTTCCACAACTTACTCATATAACCTTTATGGAAAGACGTGTGGACAATTCTCAAAGAACTAAAAGTTGACCTTCCATTTTATCTTGCAATC